>CM029536.1:4450976-4462976 GCA_017141395.1 Laodelphax striatellus | reverse complement strand
GCCGCGATTTGTGTATCCATGTGTAAGTAGAGCCTAAGAACTGCACAAGTAAAATTACTGGAGATATCCTCACAAAATAGAATAATAATAATAATTAATCAAACATGAAACCTCAGTAGGTATACGAATTTCACAGGAGGCATAAGGGAGATAATACCTCCATTTGTTAGAATAAAATAACTATAAGTACAATAATTATTACTAAACTAGTGAGATAAACTGGTAGTGAGGTAAGATCGAGATTAGTCACGTTTAGTCATCATAGTAATTCACATGGTTGCTTAGAAGTAACACACACCAATTAGTCATTGCATCGGTGTGTGCTGCTTCATAAGCTCCTATGAGAATTACTGTGACTAAACGTGACTAATCTCGTCTTGTCTTGTCTTGACTAACATGTACTATCAGATATAATCCCTCCATCTATTAGAATAAAATCTTGAAAAATAAGTTAACATAAAACATTTGACAGTAGATAAACTGTCCGCGTCAGAGCTCCGTAGCCCTGATGGCTGAAGATCAGGGACGAGGAGTGCTATACTTTTGCGATTTTCGAGACGTATTGCATTCCTGCAAGGGACACGGAGCTTAGACGCAGGCAGTACGAGTGTCACAAAGACAAGCGAAATTCCCTTCATTTGTTAGACTAAAATTACAGCGATTAGACAGTAAAACAACATCCTGAATGACCAGTGATTACTTTCTCATATCACATTCTATTTGACGGAATAACTAAAAAATTGAACATAAAGTTTACTTAGCTTGTCCAAGCGCCACCAATTTCCCTATCTTAATCCTCAGACTTAGAAACAAGATTCTATTCCTATTCTTCAGTCTGTCTGAAGATGTCCAACAAAACAGGTAGAAACAGGAGTCTAAAATAATGTGAGTTGGAGTTTTAAAGTTTAAAATTAGTAAAGACGAATATTAAAGACTCATAGAAGACACAAGTGAGATAATACTTTCATTTGTTGAAATTAAGTAACTATGATTCATAAAAAATTAAGTTCAGTAGGTATACGAATATTACAAAAGTTAAAAAGTAAGATAATCCCTTCATTTGATACAATAAAATAACTACAATAATAAATCAAAAATATTGTATAACTTCTGTACTAATGTCACAGAAGAGACATGGTTCATCAATTTGTTAGAATAAAATTATGATTAATAGAAAATAAAACTTAGTAGATTAGCCATCTATTTGTTAGTATAAAATAGCTATGATTAATCAGAAACAAAACTTTTGTTACTATACAAATGACACATATCATATAAGCAAGATAACTCCTCCATTTGTTAGAGTTAATCAACTACGATCAATACATGTAGTTAACTATAAATGTGGTTGATTAATAAGAAATTATTATTCAAACTATAATTAATATACAAACAGAAATTATATGTAATATTTTTTTTATTTTTACTGAATTTTGTCTCTTTTGTTTTATTTTTAATTTTCATTTTCTTCATCTTTTCTCATTTTTTCATTTTTCTTCTTTCTTCTTCTTTTTCATTTTTTTTCTTTATTCATGTTTTTTCTTTTTTTTCATTCTTTTTTTTCTATTTTGTTTCTTTTTTCTTTTTTTTTCTTTGATTCTCTTTTTTTCTTTTTTTTTCACAATGGACATTGAAAAATTAAAATGAAAGCTAATCTTGACATAAACAAGCCTCATCTTGAGGAGTTTGTACTCAATCAAATTTTTCATCCAATCCGAAATAATGAAAGATCTTACAAGTCCAAAAAATTGATTTAAATCTAAAGGAAATTCAACAAACTCTGGAGTTCCAGCAGAATAGTGAAAATGAAATTGAAGATGATTATTGACTTGATGAGAAGTTTGATTGTGTACAAAATCCTATACAGCAGAGAGTCACTCCAGAAGTGACAGCATTTAGGATGCAAGCCAGACATACAGGGCTTACTTTGTGATCTTATACAACAGTAATGTACAATATCTGTAATGATAATGTAATTATCTTAGCCTTCAGATAAAAGTTACACAATGGCCTGTTTCATAAAATCTCACAAGACCTGGAATTGCTGATTATGAGATGGCAACATTTTTTTTTGTACCATTTTTCTTTTTATTGTCTGGTGTGTTGTCATCAAACAATTAGCAATTCCTATTTCCGAGGACAAGTTTTATGAAACAGGAGACAGGTCTGACAGCAAGATAGAAATATACAGAGATTCATTGACAAACAGAAATAAGTCACTCAAGAAGTGACAGCATTTAGGATGCAAGCCAGAGATACAGGGATTTCTTTGTGATCTTATACAACAGAAATGTACAATATCTGTAATGATAATGTAATTATCTTAGCTTCAGATAAAAGTTACACAATGGCCTGTTTCATAAAATCTCACAAGACCTGAATTGCTGATTATGAGATGGCAACATTTTTTTTTACCATTTTTTCTTTTATTGTCTGGTTTGTTGTCATCAAATAATTAGCAATTTTATTTGAGGACAAGTTTTATGAAACAGGAGACAGGTCTGACAGCAAGATAGAAATATACAGAGATTCATTGACAAACAGAAATAAGTCACTCAGAAGTGACAGCATTTAGGATGCAAGCCAGAGATACAGGGCTTTTTGTGATCTTATACAACAGAAATGTACAATATCTGTAATGATAATGTAATTATCTTAGCCTTCAGATAAAGTTACACAATGGCCTGTTTCATAAAATCTCACAAGACCTGAATTGCTGATTATGAGATGGCAACATTTTTTTTGTACCATTTTTCTTTTATTGTCTGGTGTGTTGTCATCAATTAGCAATTCCTATTTCTGAGGACAAGTTTTATGAAACAGGAAACAGGTCTGACAGCAAGATAGAAATATACAGAGATTCATTGACAAACAGAAATAAGTCACTCAAGAAGTGACAGCATTTAGGATGCAAGCCAGAGATACAGGGCTTTCTTTGTGATCTTATACAACAGAAATGTACAATATCTGTAATGATAATGTAATTATCTTAGCCTTCAGATAAAAGTTACACAATGGCCTGTTTCATAAAATCTCACAAGACCTGGAATTGCTGATTATGAGATGGCAACATTTTTTTTTTGTACCATTTTTTCTTTTATTGTCTGGTTTGTTGTCATCAAATAATTAGCAATTCCTATTTCTGAGGACAAGTTTTATGAAACAGGAAACAGGTCTGACAGCAAAATGGAAATATACAGAGCTTCATTGACAAACAGAAATAAGTCACTCCAGAAGTGACAGCATTTAAGATGCTAGCCATATATACACAGCTCCATTTACAAACAGAAATTATATGTAATATTTTTTTTATTTTTACTGAATTTTTTCTCTATTGTTTTTTTTTTAATTTTTTCATTTCTTTTTTCATTTTTTCATCTTTTCTCATTTTTTCTTTTTTTAATTTTTTTTCATTTTTTTTCATTTTCTCTTTTTTTCATTTTTTTCTTTTTTCATGTTTTTTCTTTTTTTCATTCTTTTCATTTTTTTTTCTATTTTGTTTCTTTTTTCCTCTTTTTTCTTTTTTTTTACAATGGACATTGAAAAATTAAAATGAAAGCTAATCTTGATATATACAAGCCTCATCTTGAGGAGTTTGTACTCAATCAAATTTTTCATCCAATCCGAAATAATGAAAAATCTTACAAGTCCAAAAAATTGATTTAAATCTAAAGAAAATTTAACAAACTCTGGAGGTCCAGCAGAACAGTGAAAATGAAATTGAAGATGATTATTGACTCGATGAGAAGTTTGATTGTGTACAAAATCCTATACAGCAGAGAGTCACTCCAGAAGTGACAGCATTTAGGATGCAAGCCAGACATACAGGGCTTTCTTTGTGATCTTATACAACAGAAATGTACAATATCTGTAATGATAATGTAATTATCTTAGCCTTCAGATAAAAGTTACACAATGGCCTGTTTCATAAAATCTCACAAGACCTGGAATTGCTGATTATGAGATGGCAACATTTTTTTTTGTACCATTTTTTCTTTTATTGTCTGGTGTGTTGTCATCAAACAATTAGCAATTCCTATTTCTGAGGACAAGTTTTATGAAACAGGAGACAGGTCTGACAGCAAGATAGAAATATACAGAGATTCATTGACAAACAGAAATAAGTCACTCAAGAAGTGACAGCATTTAGGATGCAAGCCAGAGATACAGGGCTTTCTTTGTGATCTTATACAACAGAAATGTACAATATCTGTAATGATAATGTAATTATCTTAGCCTTCAGATAAAAGTTACACAATGGCCTGTTTCATAAAATCTCACAAGACCTGGAATTGCTGATTATGAGATGGCAACATTTTTTTTTGTACCATTTTTTCTTTTATTGTCTGGTGTGTTGTCATCAAACAATTAGCAATTCCTATTTCTGAGGACAAGTTTTATGAAACAGGAGACAGGTCTGACAGCAAGATAGAAATATACAGAGATTCATTGACAAACAGAAATAAGTCACTCAAGAAGTGACAGCATTTAAGATGCTAGCCATATATACACAGCTCCATTTACAAACAGAAATTATATGTAATATTTTTTTTAATTTTACTAAATTTTTTCTCTATTTTTTTTTTAATTTTTTTCATTTCTTTTTTCATTTTTTTCATCTTTTCTCATTTTTTTCTTTTTTTCATCTTTTCTCATTTTTTTCTTTTTTTCATTTTTTCCTTTTTTCATGTTTTTTTTTTCTTTTTTTCATTTTTTTTCTATTTTGTTTCTTTTTTTCTTTTATTTTTTTTTCCTTTTTTTTCACAATGGACATTGAAAAATTAAAATGAAAGCTTATCTTGATATATACAAGCCTCATCTTGAGGAGTTTGTACTCAATCAAATTTTTCATCCAATTCGAAATAATGAAAGATCTTACAAGTCCAAAAAATTGATTTAAATCTAGAAATTTAACAAACTCTGGAGTTCAGCAGAACAGTGAAAATGAAATTGAGATGATTATTGACTTGATGAGAAGTTTGATTGTGTACAAATCCTATACAGCAGAGTCACCAGAAGTGACAGCATTTAGGATGCAAGCCAGAGATACAGGGCTTCTTTGTGATCTTATACAACAGAAATGTACAATATCTGTAATGATAATGTAATTATCTTAGCCTCAGATAAAAGTTACACATGGCCTGTTTCATAAAATCTCACAAGACCTGGAATTGCTGATTATGAGATGGCAACATTTTTGTACCATTTTTCTTTATTGTCTGGTGTGTTGTCATCAAACAATTAGCAATTCCTATTTCTGAGGACAAGTTTTATGAAACAGGAGACAGGTCTGACAGCAAGATAGAAATATACAGATTCATTGACAAACAGAAATAAGTCACTCCAGAAGTGACAGCATTTAGGATGCAAGCCAGAGATACAGGGCTTTTGTGATCTTATACAACAGAAATGTACAATATCTGTAATGATAATGTAATTATCTTAGCCTTCAGATGAAAGTTACACAATGGCCTGTTTCATAAAATCTCACAAGACCTGGAATTGCTGATTATGAGATGGCAACATTTTTTTTTTGTACCATTTTTTCTTTTATTGTCTGGTGTGTTGTCATCAAACAATTAGCAATTCCTATTTCTGAGGACAAGTTTTATGAAACAGGAGACAGGTCTGACAGCAAGATAGAAATATACAGAGATTCATTGACAAACAGAAATAAGTCACTCAAGAAGTGACAGCATTTAGGATGCAAGCCAGAGATACAGGGCTTTCTTTGTGATCTTATACAACAGAAATGTACAATATCTGTAATGATAATGTAATTATCTTAGCCTTCAGATAAAAGTTACACAATGGCCTGTTTCATAAAATCTCACAAGACCTGGAATTGCTGATTATGAGATGGCAACATTTTTTTTGTACCATTTTTTCTTTTATTGTCTGGTTTGTTGTCATCAAATAATTAGCAATTCCTATTTTTGAGGACAAGTTTTATGAAACAGGAAACAGGTCTGACAGCAAAATAGAAATATACAGAGATTCATTAACAACAGAAAAAAGTCACTCAAGAAGTGACAGCATTTAAGATGCTAGCCATATATACACAGCTCCATTTACAAACAGAAATTATATGTAATTTTTTTTTTATTTTTACTGAATTTTTTTTCTATTGTTTTTTTATATATTTTTTTCATTTATTTTTTCATTTTTTTTGTCTTTTCTCATTTTTTTCCTTTTTTTAATTTTTTTCTTTTTTTTCATTTTTTTAATTTTTTTTCTTTTTTTTCATTTTTTCTTTTTTCATGTTTTTTTTTCTTTTTTCATTCTATTTTGTTTCTTTTTTTCTTTTTTTTCTTTGGTTCTCTCTTTTTCTTTCACAATGGACATTGAAAATTAAATGAAAGCTAATCTTGATATATACAAGCCTCATCTTGAGGAGTTTGTACTCAATCAAATTTTTCATCCAATCGAAATAATGAAAGATCTTACAAGTCCAAAAATTGATTTAAATCTAAAGAAATTTAACAAACTCTGGAGTTCCAGCAGAAGTGAAAATGAAATTGAAAATGATTATTGACTTGATGAGAAGTTTGATTGTGTACAAAATCCTATACAGCAGAGTCACTCCAGAAGTGACAGCATTTAGGATGCAAGCCAGAGATACAGGGCTTTCTTTGTGATCTTATACAACAGAAATGTACAATATCTGTAATGATAATGTAATTATCTTAGCCTTCAGATAAAAGTTACACAATGGCCTGTTTCATAAAATCTCACAAGACCTGGAATTGCTGATTATGAGATGGCAACATTTTTTTTTGTACCATTTTTTCTTTTATTGTCTGGTGTGTTGTCATCAAACAATTAGCAATTCCTATTTCTGAGGACAAGTTTTATGAAACAGGAGACAGGTCTGACAGCAAGATAGAAATATACAGAGATTCATTGACAACAGAAATAAGTCACTCAAGAAGTGACAGCATTTAGGATGCAAGCCAGAGATACAGGGCTTTCTTTGTGATCTTATACAACAGAAATGTACAATATCTGTAATGATAATGTAATTATCTTAGCCTTCAGATAAAAGTTACACAATGGCCTGTTTCATAAAATCTCACAAGACCTGGAATTGCTGATTATGAGATGGCAACATTTTTTTTTTGTACCATTTTTTCTTTTATTGTCTGGTGTGTTGTCATCAAACAATTAGCAATTCCTATTTCTGAGGACAAGTTTTATGAAACAGGAGACAGGTCTGACAGCAAGATAGAAATATACAGAGATTCATTGACAAACAGAAATAAGTCACTCAAGAAGTGACAGCATTTAAGATGCTAGCCATACATACACAGCTCCATTTACAAACAGAAATTATATGTAATATTTTTTTTAATTTTACTAAATTTTTTCTCTTTTTTTTATTTTTTTCATTTCTTTTTTCATTTTTTTCATCTTTTCTCATTTTTTTATTTTTTTTATATTTTTTTCTTTTTTTATTTTTTCTTTTTTTCATTTTTTTTTTTTCTTTTTTTCATTTTTTTCTATTTTTTTCTTTTTTTTCTTTGTTTCTTTTTTCTCTTCTTTTTTTCACAATGGACATTGAAAAATTAAAATGAAAGCTAATCTTGATATATACAAGCCTCATCTTGAGGAGTTTGTACTCAATCAAATTTTCATCCAATCCAAATAATGAAAGATCTTACAAGTCCAAAAAATTGATTTAAATCTAAAGAAAATTTAACAAACTCTGGAGGTCCAGCAGAACAGTGAAAATGAAATTGAAGATGATTATTGACTCGATGAGAAGTTTGATTGTGTACAAAATCCTATACAGCAGAGAGTCACTCCAGAAGTGACAGCATTTAGGATGCAAGCCAGACATACAGGGCTTTCTTTGTGATCTTATACAACAGAAATGTACAATATCTGTAATGATAATGTAATTATCTTAGCCTTCAGATAAAAGTTACACAATGGCCTGTTTCATAAAATCTCACAAGACCTGGAATTGCTGATTATGAGATGGCAACATTTTTTTTTTGTACCATTTTTTCTTTTATTGTCTGGTGTGTTGTCATCAAACAATTAGCAATTCCTATTTCTGTGGACAAGTTTTATGAAACAGGAGACAGGTCTGACATCAAGATAGAAATATACAGAGATTCATTGACAAACAGAAATAAGTCACTCAAGAAGTGACAGCATTTAGGATGCAAGCCAGAGATACAGGGCTTTCTTTGTGATCTTATACAACAGAAATGTACAATATCTGTAATGATAATGTAATTATCTTAGCCTTCAGTTAATATTTATACAATGGCCTGTTTCATAAAATCTCACAAGACCTGGAATTGCTGATTATGAGATGGCAACATTTTTTTTTTGTACCATTTTTTCTTTTATTGTCTGGTGTGTTGTCATCAAACAATTAGCAATTCCTATTTCTGAGGACAAGTTTTATGAAACAGGAGACAGGTCTGACAGCAAGATAGAAATATACAGAGATTCATTGACAAACAGAAATAAGTCACTCAAGAAGTGACAGCATTTAAGATGCTAGCCATACATACACAGCTCCATTTACAAACAGAAATTATATGTAATATTTTTTTTAATTTTACTAAATTTTTTCTCTATTTTTTTTTTAATTTTTTTCATTTCTTTTTTCATCTTTTCTCATTTTTTTATTTTTTTATATTTTTTTTCTTTTTTTTCATTTTTTTCTTTTTTTTATTTTTTTCTTTTTTCATGTTTTTTCTTTTTTTCATTCTTTTCATTTTTTTTCTATTTTGTTTCTTTTTTCCTTTTTTTTCTTTGATTCTCTTTTTTTCTTTTTTTTTACAATGGACATTGAAAAATTAAAATGAAAGCTAATCTTGATATATACAAGCCTCATCTTGAGGAGTTTGTACTCAATCAAATTTTTCATCCAATCCGAAATAATGAAAGATCTTACAAGTCCAAAAAATTGATTTAAATCTAAAGAAAATTTAACAAACTCTGGAGTTCCAGCAGAACAGTGAAAATGATTATTGACTTGATGAGAAGTTTGATTGTGTACAAAATCCTATACAGCAGAGAGTCACTCCAGAAGTGACAGCATTTAGGATGCAAGCCAGAGATACAGGGCTTTCTTTGTGATCTTATACAACAGAAATGTACAATATCTGTAATGATAATGTAATTATCTTAGCCTTCAGATGAAAGTTACAATAAAATCTCACAAGACCTGGAATTGCTGATTATGAGATGGCAACATTTTTTTTTGTACCATTTTTCTTTTATTGTCTGGTGTGTTGTCATCAAACAATTAGCAATTCCTATTTCTGAGGACAAGTTTTATGAAACAGGAGACAGGTCTGACAGCAAGATAGAAATATACAGAGATTCATTGACAAACAGAAATAAGTCACTCAAGAAGTGACAGCATTTAGGATGCAAGCCAGAGATACAGGGCTTTCTTTGTGATCTTATACAACAGAAATGTACAATATCTGTAATGATAATGTAATTATCTTAGCCTTCAGATAAAAGTTACACAATGGCCTGTTTCATAAAATCTCACAAGACCTGGAATTGCTGATTATGAGATGGCAACATTTTTTTTGTACCATTTTTTCTTTTATTGTCTGGTGTGTTGTCATCAAACAATTAGCAATTCCTATTTCTGAGGACAAGTTTTATGAAACAGGAGACAGGTCTGACAGCAAGATAGAAATATACAGAGATTCATTGACAAACAGAAATAAGTCACTCAAGAAGTGACAGCATTTAGGATGCAAGCCAGAGATACAGGGCTTTCTTTGTGATCTTATACAACAGAAATGTACAATATCTGTAATGATAATGTAATTATCTTAGCCTTCAGATAAAAGTTACACAATGGCCTGTTTCATAAAATCTCACAAGACCTGGAATTGCTGATTATGAGATGGCAACATTTTTTTTTTGTACCATTTTTTCTTTTATTGTCTGGTGTGTTGTCATCAAACAATTAGCAATTCCTATTTCTGAGGACAAGTTTTATGAAACAGGAGACAGGTCTGACAGCAAGATAGAAATATACAGAGATTCATTGACAAACAGAAATAAGTCACTCAAGAAGTGACAGCATTTAAGATGCTAGCCATACATACACAGCTCCATTTACAAACAGAAATTATATGTAATATTTTTTTTAATTTTACTAAATTTTTTCTCTATTTTTTAAAATTTTTTTCATTTCTTTTTTCATTTTTTTCATTTCTTTTTTCATTTTACACTTTTCTTTTCATTTTTCTTTTCTTTTTTTTCTTTTCATTTTTTCTTTTTTTCTTTTCATTTTTTTTTTTTTTTCTTTTTTTTTTTTTTTTTTTTTTTCTTTGATTCTCTTTTTTTTTTTGAAAAATTAAAATGAAAGCTAATCTTGATATATACAAGCCTCATCTTGAGGAGTTTGTACTCAATCAAATTTTTCATCCAATCCAAAATAATGAAAGATCTTACAAGTCCAAAAAATTGATTTAAATCTAAAGAAAATTTAACAAACTCTGGAGTTCCAGCAGAACAGTGAAAATGAAATTGAAAATGATTATTGACTTGATGAGAAGTTTGATTGTGTACAAAATCCTATACAGCAGAGAGTCACTCCAGAAGTGACAGCATTTAGGATGCAAGCCAGAGATACAGGGCTTTCTTTGTGATCTTATACAACAGAAATGTACAATATCTGTAATGATAATGTAATTATCTTAGCCTTCAGATAAAAGTTACACAATGGCCTGTTTCATAAAATCTCACAAGACCTGGAATTGCTGATTATGAGATGGCAACATTTTTTTTTGTACCATTTTTTCTTTTATTGTCTGGTGTGTTGTCATCAAACAATTAGCAATTCCTATTTCTGAGGACAAGTTTTATGAAACAGGAGACAGGTCTGACAGCAAGATAGAAATATACAGAGATTCATTGACAAACAGAAATAAGTCACTCAAGAAGTGACAGCATTTAGGATGCAAGCCAGAGATACAGGGCTTTCTTTGTGATCTTATACAACAGAAATGTACAATATCTGTAATGATAATGTAATTATCTTAGCCTTCAGATAAAAGTTACACAATGGCCTGTTTCATAAAATCTCACAAGACCTGGAATTGCTGATTATGAGATGGCAACATTTTTTTTTTGTACCATTTTTTCTTTTATTGTCTGGTGTGTTGTCATCAAACAATTAGCAATTCCTATTTCTGAGGACAAGTTTTATGAAACAGGAGACAGGTCTGACAGCAAGATAGAAATATACAGAGATTCATTGACAAACAGAAATAAGTCACTCAAGAAGTGACAGCATTTAAGATGCTAGCCATACATACACAGCTCCATTTACACAACAGAAATTATATGTAATTTTTTTAATTTTAGCCTTCAGATAAATTTTTCTTTTTTTTTTAATTCACAAGACCTATTTCTATTTTTTTCTTCATTTTTTTTTACCATTTTTCTTTTTTTTTTTTTTCTTTTTTCATATGAAAGCTCATCTTGATATATACAAGCCTCATCTTGAGGAGTTTGTACTCAATCAAATTTTTCATCCAATCCGAAATAATGAAAGATCTTACAAGTCCAAAAAATTGATTTAAATCTAAAGAGAATTTAACAAACTCTGGAGTTCCAGCAGAACAGTGAAAATGAAATTGAAAATGATTATTGACTTGATGAGAAGTTTGATTGTGTACAAAATCCTATACAGCAGAGAGTCACTCCAGAAGTGACAGCATTTAGGATGCAAGCCAGAGATACAGGGCTTTCTTTGTGATCTTATACAACAGAAATGTACAATATCTGTAATGATAATGTAATAATCTTAGCCTTCAGATAAAAGTTACACAATGGCCTGTTTCATAAAATCTCACAAGACCTGGAATTGCTGATTATGAGATGGCAACATTTTTTTTTGTACCATTTTTTCTTTTATTGTCTGGTGTGTTGTCATCAAACAATTAGCAATTCCTATTTCTGAGGACAAGTTTTATGAAACAGGAGACAGGTCTGACAGCAAGATAG
>CM029536.1:4245976-4448476 GCA_017141395.1 Laodelphax striatellus | reverse complement strand
GTTGTCATCAAACAATTAGCAATTCCTATTTCTGAGGACAAGTTTTATGAAACAGGAGACAGGTCTGACAGCAAGATAGAAATATACAGAGATTCATTGACAAACAGAAATAAGTCACTCAAGAAGTGACAGCATTTAGGATGCAAGCCAGAGATACAGGGCTTTCTTTGTGATCTTATACAAAAGAAATGTACTATATCTGTAATGATAATGTAATTATCTTAGCCTTCAGATAAAGTTACACAATGGCCTGTTTCATAAAATCTCACAAGACCTGGAATTGCTGATTATGAGATGGCAACATTTTTTTGTACCGTTTTTTCTTTTTTTGTGTGGTGGGGTGTCATCAGATAAGTAGCATTTCCTATATCTGTGGACAACTCGTATGAAACACGAGACAGGTCTGACAGCAAGATAGTAATATACAGAGATTCATTGACAAACAGAAATAAGTCACTCAAGAAGTGACAGCATTTAAGATGCAAGCCAGAGATACAGGGCTCCATTTATCTTAAACAGAAATTTTATATGTGATATTTTACATTTTCTGTAATGATAATTTAATTATCTTAGCCTTTACACATTTTTTTCATCTGTTTTCTGATTATTTTTTTTTTTTTTTTTTCTTTTGTTTTTTTTTTCTTTTCTCTTTTTTCATCAACATTGAAAAATTAAAATGAAAGCTAATCTTGATATATACAAGCCTCATCTTGAGGAGTTTGTACTCAATCAAATTTTTCATCCAATCCGAAATAATGAAAGATCTTACAAGTCCAAAAAATTGATTTAAATCTAAAGAAAATTTAACAAACTCTGGAGTTCCAGCAGAACAGTGAAAATGAAATTGAAAATGATTATTGACTTGATGAGAAGTTTGATTGTGTACAAAATCCTATACAGCAGAGAGTCACTCCAGAAGTGACAGCATTTAGGATGCAAGCCAGAGATACAGGGCTTTCTTTGTGATCTTATACAACAGAAATGTACAATATCTGTAATGATAATGTAATTATCTTAGCCTTCAGATAAAAGTTACACAATGGCCTGTTTCACAAATACTCACAAGACCTGGAATTGCTGATTATGAGATGGCAACATTTTTTTTGTACCATTTTTTCTTTTATTGTCTGGTGTGTTGTCATCAAACAATTAGCAATTCCTATTTCTGAGGACAAGTTTTATGAAACAGGAGACAGGTCTGACAGCAAGATAGAAATATACAGAGATTCATTGACAAACAGAAATAAGTCACTCAAGAAGTGACAGCATTTAGGATGCAAGCCAGAGATACAGGGCTTTCTTTGTGATCTTATACAACAGAAATGTACAATATCTGTAATGATAATGTAATTATCTTAGCCTTCAGATGAAAGTTACACAATGGCCTGTTTCATAAAATCTCACAAGACCTGGAATTGCTGATTATGAGATGGCAACATTTTTTTTTGTACCATTTTTTCTTTTATTGTCTGGTTTGTTGTCATCAAATAATTAGCAATTCCTATTTCTGAGGACAAGTTTTATGAAACAGGAGACAGGTCTGACAGCAAGATAGAAATATACAGAGATTCATTGACAAACACAAATAAGTCACTCAAGTGACAGCATTTAGATGCAAGCCAGAGATACAGGGCTCCATTGTGATCTTATACAACAGAAATGTACAATATCTGTAATGATAATGTAATTATCTTTACAGATAAAGTTACACATGGCCTGTTTCATAAAATCTCACAAGACCTGGAATTGCTGATTATGAGATGGCAACATTTTTTTTGTACCATTTTTTCTTTTATTGTCTGGTGTGTTGTCATCAACAATTAGCAATTCCTATTTCTGAGGACAAGTTTTATGAAACAGGAAACAGGTCTGACATAGATAGAAATATACAGAGGCTTCATTGATTAAACAGAAATAAGTCACTCAAGTGACAGTATTTATGATGCTAGCCAACAGATACAGCTCCATTTACAAACAGAAATTATATGTAATATTTTTTGTATTTTTTACTAAATTTTTCTCTATTTATTTTTTTTTCATTATTTTTTACATTTTTTCTTTTATCTTTTCTCATTTTTCATTTTTCATTTTTTTTCTAATTTTTTTTTTTTTTTTCTTTTTTTTCTTTTTTCTTTTTTTTCTTCTTTTTCATTTTGATTTTTTCATTTTTCATGTTTTCATTTTTTTGGATTCATTTTTCGATTTTTTTTCTATTTCTTTTCTTTTGGCTTTTTTTTTTCTTTTGATTCTCTTTTTTGTCTTTTTTTTCACAATGTGACATTTTCAAAATTAAAACATGAAAGCTAATCTGATATATACAAGCCTCATCTTGAGGAGTTTGTACTCAATCAAATTTTTCATCCAATTCAAATAATGAAAGATCTTACAAGTCCAAAAATTGATTTAAATCTAAAGAAAATTTAACAAACTCTGGAGTTCCAGAACAGTGAAATGAAATTGAAAATGATTATTGACTTGATGAAGTTTGATTGTGTACAAAATCCTATACAGCAGAGAGTCACTCAAGTGACAGCATTTAGGATGCAAGCCAGAGAGATACAGGGCTTTCTTTGTGATCTTATACAACAGAAATGTACAATATCTGTAATGATAATGTAATTATCTTAGCCTTCAGATAAAAAGTTACACAATGGCCTGTTTCATAAAATCTCACAAGACCTGAATTGCCGATTATGAGATGGCAACATTTTTTTTTTTTGTACCATTTTTTCTTTTATTGTCTGGTGTGTTGTCATCAAACAATTAGCAATTCCTATTTCTGAGGACAAGTTTTATGAAACAGGAGACAGGTCTGACAGCAAGATAGAAATATACAGAGATTCATTGACAAACAGAAATAAGTCACTCAAGAAGTGACAGCATTTAGGATGCAAGCCAGAGATACAGGGCTTTCTTTGTGATCTTATACAACAGAAATGTACAATATCTGTAATGATAATGTAATTATCTTAGCCTTCAGATAAAAGTTACACAATGGCCTGTTTCATAAAATCTCACAAGACCTGGAATTGCTGATTATGAGATGGCAACATTTTTTTTGTACCATTTTCTTTTATTGTCTGGTGTGTTGTAATCAAATAATTAGCAATTACTATATCTGAGAAAAAGTTTTATGAAACAGGAGACAGGTCTGACAGCAAGATAGAAATATACAGAGATTCATTGACAAACAGAAATAAGTCACTCAAGAAGTGACAGCATTTAGGATACAAGCCAGAGATACAGGGCTCCTTTGTGATCTTATACAACAGAAATGTACAATATCTGTAATGATAATGTAATTATCTTAGCCTTCAGATAAGTTACACAATGGCCTGTTTCATAAAAATTACAAGACCTGAATTGCTGATTATGAGATGGCAACATTTTTTTTGTACCATTTTTCTTTTATTGTCTGGTTTGTTGTCATCAAACAATTAGCAATTCCTATTTCTGAGGACAAGTTTTATGAAACAGGAGACAGGTCTGTCTGACAGCAAATAGAAATATACAGAGCTTCATTGACAAACAGAAATAAGTCACTCAAAGTGACAGCATTTAGGATGCTAGCCAAAGATACAGGGCTCCCATCTTATACAAACAGAAATGTACAATATGTAATATAATGTAATTATCTTACTGAATTCTTTTCTAAATGTTTTTTTTTTCATTTTTCTTTTCATCATTTTTCATTTTTTTCTTTTTTCATTTTTTTCTTTTTCATTTTTTTCTTTTCTTTTTTTTATTCTTTTTCTTTTTTTTTTTCTTTGATTCTCTTTTTTTCTTTTTCTTTTTTCACAATGGACATTGAAAAATTAAAATGAAAGCTAATCTTCATATATACAAGTCTTCATCTTGAGGAGTTTGTGCTCAATCAAATTTTTCATCCAATCCAAATAAATAAAAGATCTGACAAGTCCAAAAAATTGATTTAAATCTAAAGAAAATTTAACAAACTCTGGAGTTCCAGAAACAGTGAAAATGAAATTGAAGATTATTGACGATGAGAAGTTTGATTGTGTACAAAATCCTATACAGCAGAGTCACTCCAGAAGTGACAGCATTTAGGATGCAAGCCAGATACAGGGCTTTCTTTGATCTTATACAACAGAAATGTACAATATCTGTAATGATAATGTAATAATCTTAGCCTTCAGATAAAGTTACACAATGGCCTGTTTCATAAAATCTCACAAGACCTGGAATTGCTGATTATGAGATGGCAACATTTTTTTTTGTACCATTTTTTTCTTATTGTCTGGTGTGTTGTCATCAAACAATTAGCAATTCCTATTTCTGAGGACAAGTTTTATGAAACAGGAAACAGGTCTGACAGCAAGATAGAAATATACAGAGATTCATTGACAAACAGAAATAAGTCACTCAAGTGACAGCATTTAGGATGCTAGCCAGAGATACAGGGCTTCATTTACAAACAGAACAGAAATGTACAATATCTGTAATGATAATGTAATTATCTTGGCCTACAGCTGGTTAGACTTTCATTTCAAATAAAATAATTAGAAGAATAATATAATTTACTGATTATTTAAGATGGCAACATTTTTTAACCTTAATAATATTTTCTTTATCGTCTGGTTTGTTGTCATCAAATAAGGATTCCTATTTCTGAGACAAGTTTCTGATGAAACAGAGACAGGTCTGACAGCAGAAAATATACAGAGCTTCATTGACAAACAGATAAAGTCACTCAAGTGACAGCATTTAGGATACTATGAATGCAGAAATCAGGGCTTCATTTACAAACTAGTGAAGTCAACGCAGAAGTGATGACCTTTCAAGACCGTAGATTGTAATAAGTTGGATCAAAGAAAATAACAACAAATTGGGTTTTGATGACTTCACAAGCAAATGGTGAGGTAATAAACTTTTCCATGATTTAAAATAAATGGTAATAAATGAGCTTGGAATGGGTCTGAAAATAGATTTCAATCAATCCCCTGATATTGACAGAAAGCTTCAATAGATAGATAATTTAGGATAGCATGAAAATATTTATATTATTTAGTAACGATTGATCCAGCCATCAATAGATCAGTAGAAGGTTATTTTTGAACATAATAAATTACCTTATTTTTTAAATAGTTCCCTTGAGTCCGCAAACTTTTTTCAATAACAAATCGTGCATAAATTGTTAATTGTTGGATAATGGAGCAAGCAATATTGAAAAATTGAATCTTTGCCAACATCGGAAATCATTATACATTTTTAATAGTTGGATAATCGCAATATTATTAAACTATAAAATCAACATTATGCATTTTTGATTAGTGACAAGCAATAATACTGATAATATTGAAACTAGCATGCATATTAATTCGATTCGATCTACTTTTCTGAATAGGAAAATGGAGAAACGATACGGAATTGGCGGTCAAGGCCTGCGACAAGGCACCATGTCAACGCAGGCGTGCAGAGGCGGCTATCATGAAGAAGTTCCGTCACGACCGTCTGGTGGCGCTGTATGCAGTCTACTCAAAAGGAACCGGTCTACATTGTTCAGGAGTTTGAGCACGGCAGCTTGCTCGAATTCCTGCGAAACAAGGGAAAACATTTACAATTTGGTGATTTCATCTACATTGCTG
Organism: Laodelphax striatellus; assembly: GCA_017141395.1. Classification (NCBI taxonomy): domain Eukaryota; kingdom Metazoa; phylum Arthropoda; class Insecta; order Hemiptera; family Delphacidae; genus Laodelphax; species Laodelphax striatellus. Next base: position 4,442,870 of record CM029536.1, on the reverse strand, counting down.
CTCAGGTTAGAAACGAGATGAGATTGAACAGGTAAATTATGTTAATTTGATTAACTGATATGTTAAATTATATGTAAAAAAAATTAATTGAATTTGATTAAATAATGTTTAAAATAATATGTTGAATAATATGTAAAATACATTAAATGTAAATTATTTGATTGAGACTAAATTATCTTTAAAATAATGTGTAAATTATGAGTAGAATAGTACAAATAGCGTAAATCGATTGATGTTTCAAATGCTTGTCACACCATCAATTTTTTGGATAAGAGTGCTATATAGTTACAAAGTTTATTAAAATACAGATCAAACGCCCTCTTCTCGACATTCTGAGGTGCAAATCTCATTACGGGAAATCTAGATGGCAGGCCTGTTCCCAGCCCAAGGGTCTGAACTCATGAACAACGACCATTCAGGAGTTGAGCGGCAATTTTCAAAAAATTATCGGTCAAATTGATTTAACATGATTATTGACTTATTGATTGTGTAGATAAAATATAAAACCGGCGAATCATGCCCTCACCATCTTCTCGTATGTGTTAAAATGTATGTCCACCATCAATTTGTTCCTTATTCAATCCCTATATTCCAAAGTAAAATACAGATTAGCCTTCACTATAATGCCTAAATTGAATAGTTCTAGTGATTTATTCTAGTTTAGTCATATTTCTTCCATTATACATTTGTTGTTTTCTGTTCATAAGCTGCCAGATCAAATAAGTAGCATAAGATTGAACATAGTTCGGCCAAGCCTCCAATTTGAGCGTGTTCTATGGTTCAAGTAGGCAAAATATTATTTTAAAACTGTCATATTGTACAAGATTTCTAACATCGAATATAAAATTGCATAGGTATCTATAAAAAGTTAAAAGAACACCATTTTCACACGAAATTAGACCTGAAAGTTCACTAGGCTACAGGCGTTTAAACAGGATCAAAGTTTTCATCGCATTTAAAAAAATAAATATGAAAGAATTTTAATTGAAATAAACGAACTGAATCGGTTTCCTCACACAAGAAAAGAGCTATTAGAAGACAGCAAACCATCAAATGCATGTCTAGTGAGTAGCATCCAGGTCAGCTGTTCAATTCAAGGTAATTTTTTTCAAGTTTGATGAAACTGTTGTTTGTCAAAAAAAAACGCCTCAATAAATTTTAACATCGCAATATTAAGGTTATGTACGAACTTGAAGTAAGTAGTTTTTCTACTTTAGTTAGAATCGAAGTTTTGACTCAATTAGACAGAAGTAGACTGAAGATTCATCTCCCGATTTCAAAACATTGATTAATAAGCATATAAAATATAAGGAATAGCCTACGTATTAAATGTCTGGTAGAAATAAGGAAGATCATTATTTGCTTTGATATTGGGAAATATTTTAGAGGCTTGGCCAAGATATGTTCAATCTTATGCTACTTATATGTTATGGCAGCGCATGAACACAAAACAACAAAAATATACAATGAAAGAAATATGACTAAACTAGAATAAATTACCGGAACTATTCAACTTTGGCACCATAGTGAAGGCTAACCTTTATTTTATTTGGAAATGAAGGAATTGAATTAGATTTATTTATTTATGCTTATGGCTTTTTTGGCGGAGAGACCCAAATTGAATTAGATAGAATATGTCTACTGTAACATGGGTGCGATCTCAAATATCTGATACAGAAAATAACATAAGAAATTTCAGAATCAAGCTACCAATATTATTAACGTGAGAAAATAGGCCAACGACTTTTCAAAAATTGGAAAGAAGCAATAATTGTAAATAAATAATTTTGCCGTTATGTCTCATCCAACAATACAATAGTATGATTAAGAGAAAAATACAATCACTTTTACAGTTAGTTGGGTTTATATATTCAACATAATTAGGCTAAATGCTAGTGGAGCCACAAAACTGGTCCAGTGTTTGAAAATAAAAAATAAATCTATTTCAGTTAGCCTACAGTACCGCCTATGTTATTTCAATATAGTGTGTTCCACTTCATGTCAAAGTTGAATCATATAATGCAAACCTAAATTGCATAATATACTGTTTGCAACAGATGGCGAGTGGATGGCTTATTATTTGGAAGTGAAGCAGCTAATACACAGAGATTTAGCTGTGAGGAATGTGTTAATTGATGATAATAATATTGCCAAGATTTGCGACTTCGGCTTAGCCAGAGTGATAGAGGATGATGAATACTGTCCTCGTCAAGATAAATTAATGACAATTATGATGAGTCACAAATCACAAATTTAGTAGCCCTACAGCTTTTTAAAAGTTCGAATGTAAAATTTGATAGCCTAATTGGAATAATGCTATTTATAAAATTATTACTATAATGGTCAAGCATAAACTATGGAATACGGAACATTCCTTGTTGCTATTTGATTGCACAAAAAACGGGTAATTATTTAGTGTTGCTACTTATGGATTTTTACGGAATTTTTTTATTACATGTAGATACACTAACTAAGTTGAGAACATTTTCTCTGGAAAGCCCTAATTCATCAGAAATTTTTCGTTTAGAATGTGGTTCGCTCGAAGCGTAAACTAAGTTTTGAATAGGATTTGTTAACTTGAAGGAGAGGTAATTTCAAGGTGATTTTCTACCTACTAGCGAGGTTAGCAAAGATTAGGGAAAAAGATAGGTTAAGACCGGTGAGAGCCTAGAGAGTTGACCTGTCAAGCCGTTTGTCCCAACTACAGTATCAATTTTATTATTCAAATAGATTTGAACGTGGTTCGCGCGAAGCAAGAAATAAGATTTGTTAACTTGAAGGAGAGGAAATTTAAAGGTGATTTGCTACCTACAAGCGAGATTAGCGAAAGTTAGGGAAAAAAAGGTTAAGACCGGTAGTAACCTAGATAGCTGACCTGTCAAGGCGTTTGTCCCGACTACCGTGAGGGTAGAAGCAGCTAGGCCTAAAAAGTTTTTTTTAATTATTGTTGGTAGTTGGGCGTTTTGAGTGAAATAAGGATTGAGAGAAATTTTGTAAATTTGTCATGAACTATAGTGCTTTCCAGAGAAATTATTTGTTGATTGTTGTTCTACTAGTGTATCTACATGTAATGAAAAAATTTTTTTGTAAAAATCCATAAGCAGCAACACTCAATAATTACCCAAAACACGTATTCAGCAAGTAGTTACGCTACCGGTACTGTTATGCTAAAGACACCAATAGGTAGGCTTACCATTTCTCCGGGATTAGCCCAGTAATGCCGGGATTAATACTGTCTCAGGAAAAATCTCCGGGATTGATTTATCTCAAGGATTTTTAAAATATGGGGAAAAACTGGAAAAATTTGTCTACTAAATTGAAATATTTATACTGCTGCAGACTCAGAACTTGGTTGTGGGAAATAAAGGAATTCATTTTATTTGTTGTTTGTTCTGTGCGATAAAAGCTGTAAGAGAGCTCCTCAACTTAAAAATAAATGCAAAACTTTCATGTGTAGACTTTTTTGAAAAAATAAAGGGGATAAATTGTTTTTAGGGAAAGTGATCTCTTCAGAAACGTTTTTAATGTAGAGTTTTCATTGAAAGAAGAAAAAACATTTTCAAGTCAAAGACAAACTAAATTTGAATAATTGCATTAATATTAATCAAAGCCTTGTTCAATTTTTATTCCTTTGAAAGTAGAATTTTGATGATTTTATTTCATTTTTACTTAAAGTTTTATGAATATTTTTGTTTTAAAATTTTTCAAAAATAAAATACAGAGAAATAATATTCATTAATATTATGTAGGCTAGTGATGTTCAATAATGAAGTAAGGTAAAATTTAGTAAAACTTGTTCAACTATTCAATACCCCTTCTCTAGTCTCTGGAGAATTGCCGGGATTGGGGTCAGAGAAATATGGTAAGCCTACCAATATAGGCTTACTATTGTTTTAATATTACATGTTATGGGCTATTAAGCGTTAATATATCAAAAAAGATGTAAACTGCGTAGAAAATAAATTGATAGCAAATTGAAAGTAAAGGTTACTTTTGTTTATATTAACAAAAATTATTACTTACTGCGGATATTGGAGGATTGTGGAAAGCAAGTAGGCCTACTACGAACTACGAAGCACAAAATCACAACTCAACTTGAACACTTTTTTCGAAAACTACACTAAATAATCATCTAGACCGATGAGAACTATTTGAACAGTATCTTCTATGATTTTAAACTTCAATTAGAAACATCTAAATGAGTTGAAACCACAACTCAGGAATACTAAACTACGAAGCACAAAATCACAACTCAACTTGAACACTTTTTTCGAAAACTACACTAAATAATCATCTAGACCGATGAGCACTATTTGAACAGTCTCTTCCATGATTTTAAACTTCAATTAGAAACATCTAAATGAATTGAAACCACAATAATCTTGTAAAATTTCACTACCGGTAAAACACGCGTCACGACTTTACGAACGAAGGAGACATTTTGTTTTGCCTGTTGCGAATTGCAAACAGCTGAACTTTGCTTCACTGCCAACTGGATCAACCTTTACTAATTATTTCGATAAATGTCTTCAATTTCTCATTATCATGATTTATCATTATTGAATTTAATTATTATATTACTGAAGGATTAAAATTTTTACATAAAATGGAGAGAGAGCTCACTGAATCTTCTCGCTCATTCATCTGGTACTGGTATCTTATTTCCTGATACTGTAGGCTGTTCGAATCTGAACCGCGAACTTTTGAAATACAGCATCTGCTGCACTACTCAAACACTCTAAAATAACGTTCAACATTCAATGAATTTGCTTCGACATTGACATTTATTTGTCATATTTATTTTTCCAATTACTCATGAATAAAAATTGGTCATTTATTGCTCATCTGTGCTGCCTATGATAAGTTACCGGGGTTGTGGGTAACTTTGAACACTTTTTCATCAAATCCACATTGGAAAGAGGGGTTACTATTTTGCGGTGTAACTAGAGGTTTTACAAAATTTTAAAGAGGAGGACCGCGTAATTATCTCGGATAATTAACAAATTAATCTGCGGAATTACCTCATGCCTGGCATGAGGCTACGACATAGATGTGTTCTCGCTCGCGTCTGGTCTGCTACTGGGTACTTGAAGTGGAGGAGTAGGCCTCTCTGCGTTGGAGATAAGGTGGAGAGAGAGACACAACTAGGGTAGGAGTAAGAGGGAAACACTGTAACGATCCTGCACTATTTTTAGTGCTTCAGCTATTATACTGAATCAGGGGCAACCTTGAAGTCTTGCAATATTTCTAATGATTATTAATCATTTCCTTCTGGTTATTGAAAAAAAATAAAAAAGGTGTGTTCAAAGTTACACTCACTGGCGTTAACAACTTTGAACAGTCATGTAAAACATACTAAAATCTATGTAAAACTATAACTGATGTTACAAAGTTACACTCTATGGACGGGTAACTTTATAACAAAAAAAAAGACAAGAAACATTTTTATTTTCTCTTAAATTTACCATAATGAAAAAGTACATTTTTAACATAGTGAAAAAAATACCTAAAGATGATACCAGTGAAAAGAGGTGAATCACTCAAGTTTATTACCAAAATTCATGATTTGGGTTTTTTCAATACAGTAATAAATGCACCTCTTCTCACCGGTGTCATCTTTACTTTGCGCTGTGGAAAAGTTTTCTACTGAACACACATATTGGAAAGAATTTAATTTATTAGATGAAATCTTGAAATTAAAATTCTCATCAACTATTTTCAATTCTTTTGAAATAATCAAAAACATAATATTATATGGTAATACAATATTAATCGCAAAATTGTTGAAAGATAATATCGATACTTTAGTATTTACTGTATTATGCATTGATGGCATACTTTGGTATTGATATCTTATGCGAGATATGCCAGATATGTAAATGATGCCAGTGCACAGAAACCGTATTGTACTAGATGAGAGAATGCAGATACAATAACAATAAGTTATAAACAATAAATTTAAGAGAAATTAATGAGTAACAGAGAAATATTATACAGGTCTATTTTGTTGTATTGAAAACCTATGCCTAGCCTAACTTTGAACAGTGTTCAATGTTACCCTCCAATTGCACTTCGTATGCAAAATATCCTATTAATAAAGAAGAACCACTACTGTCAATTCCAATTAGAAATATAATGTCGAAACACTTTAATGAATGTATGAAAACGTTTACAAGCATTAAGAAATATGAAAATTCATAAGATGAATACCTTAGCAAACAAGGTACAAATACAAACAAGAAACTACATCTGTAGGAAATTGAAGCCGGCCATCTAAGTTTGGCGCTTAGAAGTGAGATACAGTGCTGGCAACATCACCACAATATTAGAAGAGATGCTGCAAAATCTATTTTATCCAGTCGATCATGATTAGGCGGTAAATTTGAAAAAAAGTTTAAATGCAGAACCGTTCAAAGTTACCCGCCTGTTCAAAGTTACCGTAAACGCTTTTACCGGTAATTGAAATAATGAAAGTACAACATCTCATAATTGGAATGCAGTCACGTGATTTATTTTTTTTAGAAAATAAATCGCTGATTATTGCTTGAATATCTATGAATCAAATGGTACATTTACATTCGTGCACATGTTTCAGTTCCACAAGTCCAGAAACATTGTTCACACAATGTGTGTGAGCTTCAACAACGATTCCTCATAAATGTTGAATGACCAAAATTTTGTTTCAACATTGAACTTGGGTGAACAAACATAATATACATGTCATGTATCCAAATGTAAACGCACCTTTAGAATCTAGACAGGATCATTTAGAATCAAGTAAATCAACATATAAGTCTGTACTCGCATTATGTACCGAAAAAAAATATCAAATTAAATATGAGAGATGAATTTTGAGACAGAAGATAAAATAACCAATATGAATACAATAAACAAACATAGGAAGGGATACTTGGGTACAGAAAAAATGAATACATATAGAATCAAATCATTTTCAATAACATTATAAATATTTTGATTTATTTAGTACAGTAATTACAAATCACACATAACAATAAAGTAAAATGACATATATTGAGTTATGCTGTTTTTGCAAAAGTTTGTAATGTTTGAAGCCAAAATAATAAAAAACAAAGGCGATAAATAATTGTGGCTAAATCTGGCTAATAATTTTTCAATTGAACATGATTAATAAATGTCATTAAAAATAACTTGAAGTACAAGCTCCAAATGTTGTTAGATTACCTTACATACATTACAAAAACAAAGTTTCGTAGATTAGGGTAGTAGTATTGAAATGAACTCGTAAACTTTATTTTAACCTCGAGATGTAATTATAACAGTGAAGACTGCCTGAAAACTTGGAAAATAAAAAAGGTCCAGTCTGAAAAATCTACTTAACGCAACAGATTACACATTAAGCAGGCAATTAGTGGTCTAAATTTGAACATAATCGTCAACACTTGATTTTCCAGGAATCAATTTGAAATGAAGTTTTGAATTTCTTGATTCATTATACACTGAATTTTTCATCAAGTTTTCAGCACTATTAATCCAGTAGATACCGGTATACACTTTTTACCTGGAAAATATTCCGAAGTCTATGAAATTTTTACATGATGTCTGGGGGTACTCTGGGATGTTTATCCTGAGTTTTCCCCCTCCAGTACCCTGTGCTAACTTCGGGAGGGGCCAAAAACTTCAAAATTTTCGGTATTTTCTATGTTTTTCGTGTATATCTTGTAAATTGAGCATATTTTGTGTACCATTTTGCATTACAAAGTTGTAGAGCATAAAATTTGCTAAATTTTGGTTGGTGAAACAATTTTGTAGACTCAATATTAACTGGAATACAGCCCACCAAAGTTTGAATTTTTCATTAAAAATGTAAACAAATTATTGAAAACTGAAGTTTTCGGCCCTGTAACTATTTTTATTACTATAATATTTGTTATGTAGTTATTCTAATAATTCATGTGCAAAATAATATAGCAGGATTATTTGAAATTGTCAGAAAACAGCTGTTTTAACATCAGTAAACGAGCGTACATCAATCAGCTGTTTTCTGACAATTTAAAATGCTATACATGTATAGTATACATGCAAAGAATATTTTTGGTTGAAGCTCATATTATTATGACATTAATGTATAAAGCTAATTCTATGAGGTACTAAGATTTTATAGAATAACTAGTAAGGATAAATTAATAGATTCACTACACAAGGAATACAGCTTTGGCTTTGGCTTTTGGCTAATGCAGTCGTCCAATTGATATTGAACTCATAATGAGTAATAATTGAACGATAATCCTAATTAAGGTGACTGTATATACCATTTGTCACTTGACCCACAATATTATTGGGAGGTGTTGGGTTCGATTTCCGCCTGAACAGAATATTTTTTTCTGTGTAGTAGAAAATACAATTCTATTTCAAGATAGATAAATTATTTAGATAGAATTCTATTTAGAGTTAAAATATAATTATTTATATTTATTTAGATTGTCTTTGTCTTTGGTAGTAATAGCAATAGCTATCATCATTCTGCTTAGTATATATAATATATAGTGGCGAAGCGTGGTATCGCCTTGGATAATATACCATATTTCACTTTAGCTATTAATTTTCTATTTTTCATTTTATTGGCAGCAGCACATGGGATTCTCGTTCAATTATTCATTATATCATAGCCCCCTTTTTGTAGTTTAAAGGGGCTATGATTATATTCTTCAATAATTCAAAATATTAATAATCGATACATTGGGGCAAGAAATAAGTTCCAAAACATTTCTTCATCATTTTCAACAAAATTTAATCATTCATATCATCAGAACAACATCAACCAGTAAATCCACATTTTAAAATCATAAAAGAGTACATCAACTTTTCTTCTATTGAATTTCTCATTACATTGCTGTAATCATCCAAGCAGTATTATGAGTTTCATAATTATGATTCAACTATTGTTTTTACTAAGGATTACTACTCAAGGTAAAATATAAAACATACTTTGAGACTGCTTCACATATTGATATGTAGACATAAAGGAAAATTATATTGAAAGGTTAATAGAATTTTGTGATCGCAAGAGTAATTCCTTGGAAAATTGCAAAAATTCCAGCATGACACGGCAATGCTTTAAAGAAATTAATACATTTCTTATTTTTATAAAGTTGTGTAAATCGTTGGTCCCAAATAAAAGATATGATTGGGTTTCTTGTTGTTTTTCATGATAATATTCCATGCAAGTCTGCTTAATAACATAACTTTATTACAAATTACATGGTTCAGTTCATAATGAATCTTGAATATAGAAAAGATTGCTGGTAGAATATAATGTTGTATGCTGCTATATAGTTGAAATGATCTTGAAAAACGTTAAGCCTATTTTTAATAAAAATAAACTCATTTTTTCCATTAAACTGAAACTTTGTTTACATACTAGTATTCTACCAAAAATATTTATTACTATTATATTTCAATACTATTTTGATTCCATTGCAATCCCTGATATATTACAAAACATTTACAATGGATGAGTTTCTGTAGCATTTTGTATGGCTAACACACTTCAAAAACAACAAATTGAAAATCAAGGTCCATTATTATAATCATCCATTTAGTTTATTCATTAAAATTTGTCTGTGTGTTAGGAATATTACTAAGTTATATCAGTATATTTATTCAACTAAACTATATATAATTTCTTAAACCTCCTCCTCCTCCTCTTCCTCTCCCTCCTCCTCGCCCATCATCATCATCATCATAGAAAAATACGATACAAAAAATATACTGTAACCATCTTTGATTACCATTCAAGATAATAAAATACAGTACCACCATTATATCAGCTATATCTCGCCAAACACATCATTCACTAGTATACAAAATTGTTTCAGGAGAAAAGAATTAAATTGCGATTTTTTATTATCTCTACAAATTAAAAAGGATTTGTCAGTAAATAACTGAAGAACGATAGCCCTCAGTCACCATGAATGATATAGATAGAGTATAGAGTATTACAAAGTTAAAAACCAAAATCATTAAAACATCTATTCGATTGCAGAAAAATATCTTATTATTATATTTATTATTTTCTGTCTTTAACTCGGTTTTTGTTTGAAAATTATTACTTTTTTCTCTACATTGGAGCAAATGATGAAATTAAAATAATTATAGTCATTATAAATCTATTATTGTAACCTGGTGACAATATAATTTACAATTAAATTAAAACTTACACAATAGTAATTGTTTATTTCAGTATTTGAGTAAACGAGAATTGCTTGCTCCAATAATTTTCTTTGCTATCTAACTATGTGAATAATTTAAATATATTTTTCTATGATATATCAAAAGATAATGCTATAGCATTATCAATTGTCAGCTCAACAACACGAAAGTTTTTATGGAAGGTAATAATAGGCTACTTCTAATTCTATCTTTTCTATTCCTCAATCAATAAGTTATCCAATATTCTCTCCTCATTTACATTGAAAGATTATTAACATACTTCTCTATTATAGTTAAAAAAATTGAAAGTTATTTGAAAATAAATGCATGTAGTTGTATATTGTACGGTAGGTTGGTGATGTATTTGAAAAATACCATTTGGCTCTTGAATAAGTCTTTGTTTTGGTTAATTTTGTATGTTTGTAGTATTATAAATGATTGAAACAGCTCCTATGAAGACAAAACAGACCTTCAATATTATAATCCCTGATAAGGAATCCTTATTGAATGCCGAATGAGAATTTTATTTGCCTTCCAAGTGCTATCTGATATAGGCTAGGGCTCTTCTGAAAAAGATCCGAATAAAATTCAATATTCATAATTATGTTCCAAAGTAATATTTTGAAAATGTAATGAATTTCACAAATCATAGAAGTTTTCTAGTGGTTTGAATGTCATATTTTCAAAGCTTAGGTCTTAAATTTCCACAAAACTAAATAAAACTGTTCGATATCATATCCATTGAATCTTGTACCTCACTAAAGGTACTCTGGTGTCTGTAGGTAGATATCTTTCTGGATCAAAATTACAGTACAGTATTAGCTAGGGTGGATAATAAATAGATTCTAGATTGTTTGATTCGAGAATGAATAGATAAATTCTCTATTTCTTCCAATTCAGAAGGTTCACATAATAATTACAGTTTTCTTCATCATCCTTCCCATTTAATTACCCAAGCACAAGCCAAGAGCTTATGTGGGCATCATCCCCAGCAAAAAAACCCAGTATTTTAATACATTTTTGTGAATAAATATCTGTAGGGATTGAAGTGAAGTTTATTATTTGCCTCAAATAATTATTATAATTTAATGATGAAGTGTTTTTTTATTTATACTATTTTTGATATCTGTGATCACTGCGAGTCGAGCCTCCTTGCAGACAATGAAAATATTGTATCACTTATACAATCGTAAAATATTTATTATTGCCTTTCTCATATAATCTTTACAAATCAATTAGTACTTTCTGTAGTGCGATCAGAATTCATTTGCACTTGTGGGTTTGAAAAGTTATGAAAGCATGAACCGTAGAATAATTATTAGGAAATTATCAGTGGACGGACAGTTACTAGGGAAGTGGATAATACTGTAATATCGATATTATAAGATTTGCAATAAATTCAGGTAAATGGTTTTACACTAATAGTGTAATAGCCTCACTAATAGTGATAATAGATAACTTCAATAATAGAGGATGGAGTCGAAAGGTTGAAAATAAAAAAAATTATCATAAAACAAAAAATGTATATTTCATCCAGCAATATACTAGGAATAGACTAATCGACGTTAAAATGGAATGTATTTGTTGTAAAAATAACTCCTTTGAATGTTACAAATGGTAGTTTCTCTACGATTTCCCTTGTATTCATTCAATGGATAATCGTGATTGAATAATTTAATAAAATGAGTTCAATACAATGTTGAGTGAGGGTACAAATATAAAAATATAGAATCTAGATAATCCATTATGATTGTTTAGATAAATATTTATCTGAGTAAGTGAATGATAACACACAATTCACTTACTGAATCATGTATGAATCATATAATTGTTGAATACAATTTGAATATGAGACTATATTCCTATTGTGTTTCTGTAATGTTCTTTACTTTTATGAATGCAACGTGAAGAAATGAAGAAATCATGTATAAATGGTCAGATGAATATTTGATAATCCTCTCAATCGAAAGGATTCAATGAGCTATAAACCTTTCTATAAAATTTTTAAAATTATCAACTCATGGAGAATACGTCTTTTGCATCACTGCCGTCTTCTAAAGTGAACTTATTATATTATAGCGAAATCTCCAGCTTTTCAATTAAATCTATCATGAATGAAAATTTGAGAATAAGTTTTCAATTAAACTTAGAATGGAAGAACGTGATTCAGATGAAGTTGACTTCTATTATTTATACTCCTCTAGCTTTTCAAAAAATGAAAGCTTCCATATTCAATTTCTATTCATTCATTTTTCAGTCTATTGATGAGTAAGCCCACCCCCAAAAATACTTCCATCGCTCATGAATTCGGGTTTTCCTTCATGTGCAATGACAGTCTTAAAATTTTCATTTCTCTTACTCCAATTAAGAAATCCACTCTGGAAGATAGATAATTTCTGACCGCTTTCAGGAAGTTCATAGATTATCATCACTTATTTATGTAATTCTGTACAATAGCTACTTCATAGAACACGAGTATTTAAATAATTTTTTAAACTTTCCCAAAATTTTTACTATATATGATCTTTGTTATGTGTGTCATTTTTAATCTCATCAATATAAATAGTAGATGATATTGTTTTTCTAAAGGAAATATTCAATCGTTTTGCAATACACCCAAATGCAATTCATTGTGTATTACACAATAGTCTGTGAATACACATCCAATTTCTACAAATTTTATTCATTCTACAATATTTCAATTCTCCCATAGCCATAGATTTGTGTATTATAAACAATGTAACACTCATATTATCAGTCATTATACTGTTTAAAATACAGAAATCTATGGCTATGAGAGACTTAATATTGTATAATATATCTATAGACAAATAATATACCCATTAGAGAATAGTGAAAACTTAGTAAGTCTGTAAATATCGAACTACAATATCACTTATCTTTAACAAGCATTAATACCTATTATTACTAGTTCAAATTAACTTGTTTGTGGTTTTTTTCAATTAACGTCTTACTAATAATTTACTGTTCATAATACACAATATATCGATGGCTATGGGAGAATTGAAATTGTAGAATGAAATAAAATTTGCAGGAATACTCATTCTTACAAGCTTTATTATTCTGGTGAATGACCAGTCTTTTTGTGATGACTAGTGGACAATTTTTAAAATACCTTTACTTCCACGCAATGAAAGTGACAAAACGTACATAAAAAATAAAAAAAACCTTTTCCATTGTAGCCTAATACACAATGTATATAGTGTAAATTTATAAATTATAAACAATAGTAGTTAACCACAAAAACTGTGTCAGAAGTTAAATTGTAGTTGTCATAATTTCCACACTTACATAAACTAAAATACTCTAGTCACTAGTCACTAGCATACAACTTGAGACAGCTAGTGGGTGATTTCACAAAATTTCTAGCACCTACTGTACTCGATACTCCTGTTATTAGTTTTGTTTTTCTCAATATAGTGTCTTTTATTGATTTTATGGGATCAATCCTGCGTTTTAATCTACATAATTTGTACACACAATAAATGAGATATTTTTCACAGATAAATATTGTGCACAATATGATGGATTTAGTATTCAAATACAGGAGAAGACACAGGTATCAGCTAATGAGATTAGGTTTTTGGTAAATTATATAATATATGAATTATATAATTTTTGGATTTTATAATGTATAAATTATATAATAATAATAATCTACTGATGTCGAGCATGTACTGGAGTCTGGTCTTCAGGAGTCGGAGTTTCAATTTTCACACCCTTCAGATGGTCGTTGAACTGTTGCGTGTATTTTGGTCCGATGGCTCCCGGGGTTTGAAGTCGCACTTTTTCCGGATCTGTGGTTGTCTCGTCCGATCTCATAAGGAACAGCACTCCGAAGTTCAGCTGAGGAATGTCGTAGAATATTGTCAGTGTCAGCATTGTGAAGGTGAGACCAATTAGCAAGTATCCTGAAAAAAAAACAGTATTTGATTTAAAGAAATAATTAATAAAAATATTTATTGAAGAATTTCAATATTGTATATTGTAGTATTAATATTGTATTAGTATTGAATATTGAAGTAATTATTAAAGAAATATTATAATTATAGAGTAGAATTTGTTATTATAATGTATTATTGTTAGCGTATGGCTTTGATCGGTGGGGAGAACCGTAGGTATAGTTCCACTTCACCGTATATTATAAGGCAATTCTACCTTCATGGGAAACAGAATTTGTTGAACGTTATTGACTTTGCGTAGAAAAATAAAAGATAGAATCAAGTGTAATCAAATTCATTTAATTTGACGCTTAGCATTAGATAGATAGAGAGGTATTACTTCTTTGCCATCGTACTCTACGGTCATCAGCAACATCAATAAATAATATCTCTCTATTCATCAATGTACAAATTCAAATTCATAAGTTTATTTATTCATCAATGTACACAATACAGCACACAAAGTCTTCATTCACAGGCGGTGAAATATCAGTTAATAATACACATTGAATGATATTTTACAATTACAGAATGATTAATTCGAATGTTAACCATTATTCAAGTTTTACTATTATGATACAATGATGTATTATAGAAAATATATTATTCTATCTATTACACTAATACAAAATTTAACAGTATTCCAAATGCTCGGTTTACGTTCAATCATTATTGAATCAATAACTTACGGCAGTAAAACACAGTTATTGATTCAATATCTATTGATCCATATGTCTATTTTCTATTCAATGCGTCAAAGTAAACGAATCTGATTATAAATGAGATGATAATTCGCCAATTGCAAGTTGAATTCTAATTGCAATGCCGTTATAACTCACCTGTTGTTGCCACTTTGTAGAACGGACGATACGGTTGATTGGGAAAGTCGCCGGGTATGTAATCTCCCAGACCCACCGTTGTCAACGATATGAAGCAGTAGTAGAAGGAATCCAGATAGTCCCATTCCGGTTCGAGGTAGGCGAATATGCCGGCGGGGAGAAGGTAGAGCAGTAAGACAACTAGAGTGGCGATCAGCGACAGATGCAGGAGACGGATGTTGAACGGCGGATAGAGGTGACCCAGGCGACTGTTCAGAAACTGCAGGAAAAGAGTGGTGGGCACCATCAGCCTCTCTACTAGCGCAGTCAATAGCACCAGTGTCAAAGGTATGCCCAGCATTGCATAGATCATGCAGAATATCTTCCCGCCTTTCGACAGTGGAGTCACGTGACCGTAACCTGAAAAAGGAGAAAAATGTATGAATATTATGAGAAACGAAAATTAAATAAAAATGTCTTGTAGCCTTGTAGGATACTCATAGTTACCAATATTATAAGAAACGAAGATTGAATAATATGTATTATAGGATAGGTAGGTACTTTACATAGGCCTATAGCTTGTTTCAATGTAGATGGAAGGAAATGAGATATTGCAACTATTCAATTGCTTTTGAATCATAATAATTGACTAAATTATTGCTATGTAGAGGTTAATTAATGGTGTAGGACTGGCAATCAAAGTGCTGGTTCAATTCCCGCGAATAAAAGTTTTTCGTACAGCAGCGTTCATCGAATTTCCTTGTAGCTATTATTCTGTTAGCAATATTCGCAGTAGCGGAAGTCTTCAGAGTATTACATAGCAATTAATCCATAACGTGAATAAATAAATCTAATCAAACCTCTCTGAACTTCGAATCAAGAGTAAATTTTATTTCAATTCAGTATGAATTCATTATAAATTCAGTAATTCATTATGAGAAATTTTCATTCTTACTTTGAATTAAAACATGACAAACATACCACATTTTTATACTATTCACTCATACTTCATCCCACATCTGGTATTATCAAGCTAGTACCTTATAATGATGTAACCAGCATAAAATAAACAGTCATACACATTATTAGAGCATTAAAATTATCAGAGTACACATTAAAATTGAAGAGGTATCTATAATATAGTATGGCATTTCTGAATTTTGTAATATTTCATTTTTTTTCAATTAGGTTTGTTTTTTCGCCAGCATGCGTTACTATAATATTCTCTTCCTTTCTTATTTTCATGTAAGCTTTTTTTGTTGTAAGTTTGTATGCATGCATGCGTATAAATTATACAAATAAATTCTATTTCAATTCTGTTGATGACATAGTTCGTACAGTACAGGAAAGTTTAATAATGCTCAATACAAGAGGCTTCATATTCTAATAGAGTACCATTATAATGTATACTGATTTGGTTATTGTAGTTTACCAATTGTTGTGACAACTGTACTGGAGAAGAACAGTGACTGGCCAAAGCTCCAGTTCGGTTCACTGGTCACGTTGCCCATGGCTGACACTCCTCTGTTACTGGCAGTCACCACCTCCACTATCAGAGATTCTAGGTCTTCATCTGAAAAAAATAGAACAATTATTATTCTAATAATTAATTGAACGAAATTCCTAATTATTCAACCTTCAATTATTATTCTATTGTGGTCACCATGAGTTACATTGTATTTTCATTTAAAATGTAAAATGGAATCAAATTGTTACTTTATTTGAATTAATGAAATAATAATTTATTTGTTTTGAAGGTTGAAATAAAAATTTCTCTTTCTTCTGCATGCATAAAGAGTGTTGTTCAACAATCAGTATTTATTACATCCAATTCCTATGTACAGTGATATTCATTTAATTTGACGCTTGGCATTAGATAGATAGATAGAGAGATACTTTGCCATTCTTACTCTACGGTCATCAGCAACGTCAAGAAATGATATCTCTTTATCTATCTATCCAATGCCAAGCGTCAATTTAAATGAATGTCACTGTACTTATCATTACTTTGAGTATGCAAGAATAATGTCCAATTCATTCAATTACATTTTAATAATGTCTAATGTATCAACTGTAATTAATATATTACCTCTTCACGACTGAAAATAAATTTCTTCAGCAGTTATAGGCTCTCTATTGCTCATAAGATGTTCAATTTCATGCATTTTTGTTTATATTATAATTATAAGGTTTTTGCAGCTATATCATTGATAGTTTTATCAAATATTGATTTTAAACTGATAGGACTATTATAACGGTATGTTGATTGTATTGAACACATCTCTTTTGAAAATTAATGATGATGAATAATTTATTATATATGCAGTCCAGTTACTGAACTCAAAAGCCTTTTAAATTTACAAAATTATTTCAGCTCGTCAAACGAACAACTCATTATTCAATAAAAATGAACAATTTCTTAGCTTTTTTTCCATTTTCCAAAATTTATCCACGCTATATCATTCATTTTCACTTAATTCTTCTGCTAGCAATGTAACAAGTTTTTCTAAATCAGCTTGATACTGTTCAATTAGTTCCATAATTACATCACAATTGATGATAATCATTTAGTTTTTTCTATATGAATTGTTTGCACTATCAAATATTACAACGCATCATTGGTTGACCTGTTGCCCGCTATTCCAATACTAGATTGCTGTATACGTGTATCTTGAACTATTTCTAATCTGTGATGTGGAATTGGAAATGGAATGTTTTGCCATGTTAAATGAATGAATCTTCTCAGATAACCTAGTACCATTTTATGTTACATCAATCTTTAACTTTAACGGCTAATTAACAGGCAACTTGATATTAGTATTTGCATATGAATAAGAATTTGGAAATTAGAAAATTCAAAGAAATAATAAAAGTACGTTTCATAGACAGGTCTCATAGACTATACATGAATATTTGGAAATTCCATTGACTGACCTTCACTCATATTCTTGTAACCTACATGAATATGTAGTCAATTGCATTAATATTTGCAACTAAAAATTGGGTCAAATATAAAATTGATGAAACTGCTTACAAACTTTCTTTATAGAGTATTTATTGGAAACTTGAATAAAGTATTAAGAAGTAACTCAGACATGAATAAAATCGGTTGAATAGAGAAGAATAATTCAAGTAGAAATAAATAAATTTATTTCTACTTGAATTTATTTCTATTATTCTATTGTAAGCAGCTCCATCAATTTCATATTTGAACTGAATTTTTAGTTCATAAATTTAAGTTTTTTTTTAGAGGGTCAGGTTATTAACGGATTGAATGTTTCATTGCCCATCTTATGTCTATCTCAATCGTTCAATCATCAATGACACCTTCTGTATTCATTAATGAAATTACCCAGATATTAGACTCAAATCTAATTTCAATGTGTAGTTTTGACTTCTTTTCACTTTATAGCTCTTTTCAGTTTTCTAGTGAGAGAATAGATCAATTATTATTGACGAATTTAATGTTTTATTATGAATACTCTTTTTTGTACGCTACTTTATTTTATGTCTTACGCTATTAATTTGTATGATTTTTATAGGCAATAACGGGGTCTCCCTGGTGCCCTCTCATACTGTATCTTTTCAATGCCTTTTCAATGTCTAGCCTATTATGTTTTATATTCAGCATCTCCATCATTTCATCTCTTTTTTAATTCATAATCGGTTGCAGTCATCGATCTTTTTCGCTGTATCGAACAATAAAATTGTCCAAATATTATTCACACTATATTAATTTGTGAATTTCAAGCAATTATTATCGCTATTCAATGTTGAACATTAAACACATTCGAATATTTATAAAAAAAAGTCATGAATATAAATGATTGAAAACAATATTACTAATAAATAATCGAATCAACCCTGCACTTTTTTTGGTTATCGATCGATCGTTGCCTGATTGGCAGCAAGGGTTTTTTGCCCTTGACTAATAGCCAGAGGAGAGCAAGGGGTGAGTGAGCACTGAGCAAGTAGGCAGAGAGAGAGAGAGAGAGAGAGGGAGCGTGAGAGAGCAGCAAAAAGAGCGTCTAATGAAGCGTCGTCGTTAACTATATACGGTGGCAGCTCCAGTCCAGCCTCCAGGGTTGGATTGACGTTTTCTCTCACTTATGGCGCCTGTCCCAGTCTGGAAAAGCGCCTTAACTCAACACTCTGCTCGCTAGTTTTTCCACTTTCATCAACTTTGCACTAATAGCTGATCTCTTCATCGGTTTGCGTCATTTCCTCATCGTCTAGAGACTCATCTACGAGAGGTTTATTGACAAAAACTACATTACAATATATATTATTTTACAATAAATTTATGGGATTGCAAAAGGCACAAATTTCACAAGCATGTCTGAATATTACTAAAAAAAAAAAAATTAAATAGGTTCAGTATATTGTTTCTCACTGAATGATTGGACCTCATAAGTTCTTTATAATAAATCAATCAATAATAAATTTATTCCCTTTCTTTATAGAATGAAATAATTTAAAGAAGTTTGATACAAACTAAAAAAGTTTGTGGTCAATTTGTTTAGCCTCCACTTCTCATAAAGAAAGTCTTGCATTGATAGTGATGGGATTTCTACCTCATCATGATACTTTTTGTGTAATATACCACAGGGAACATGACATAGCACGTTAGTAGAAAATACAGTATGTTAATTAATCGTTTTAGAACACTGTCTAGATATTGCACAATGATTTTAAATAATATATAGTTGTTTCTGAATTTTATTGGAGGTTGAAAATATTGAACAGTTAATATTTTACCATAGAGAAGCGATACTCTCTAGTCTGTGTTCTATCTAATCTAATATACTTTAATCTGTTATCTATGATTCTACCTAATATTGAATCGTTAATTCTGGATTTGATTCATGAATAAATCATTCTTAATATAAAAAAATACAAATTTGCTCTGAAATGCTGAATTTTCACTGTCACAGCTTCACATTTTTTGAACCCTACATTCATAACGCCAACGATTACGATTTTCCGCAACATGGAAAACTGAAAATATGTCAAATACAGAAGTCTAAAATTATCCGACTGTCAAAATCGAGCTGCAAATAACGTTAAAACCACCAAAGTTGGTAATTCGCTGGCTGGAGTCATAGTGATCCCATTTATATATCCATATATGAATCATAACTGTATATCCATTCCTATTCTGTACTGCAGTTGAAACTCATCATAAATTGAAAATTCACAATAATACAGTCAGCAATGGTGTTGACTACAGCCAACATAATAGAACAGCCTTGGCATTCAACAGTGGAGCTTTATTTCAATTTCTCGCTTTGGCTTTGAACCACACGTTTTAATTTCCGTACTATTGACGTGCAGTCTAGCCACTGGAATAAAAGTAGGCACTGCGTTTCATAGCATTTTATTTTTTGTCAAATATTGTGGTGGAATTTGACTCACTCACGTTATTTATGAATTCAGCTACTGTTCAGAAGTGGAATCGAATCCTCATATGAAAAAAGACAATTTTGACTACATTTTTATTGAACCATGATGTTAGCGATATAGCCAATTTCATATAATACACCCTACATGTACAAATTTAAATAATGTACCGTACTCTGTTCAATTAATTCAAATCAATTGTATTGTATTGTGTTCTATTCAATAGTCTTCTATTGCAAACTTTATTTCAGAAGGAGACTTTTTAGAGTTGATACAATATTATTTAGACAATCCATTAAATATGATACATATTTCTATATTTAGTTCTATATTTCTACATACTTCTATATTTATCAAATTACTGTAAGTTAATTTACAAAAAATATCTCAGCCTATTTAGAGAGCTTTTCATTAATTATAATTTGTTTCTTTAATGAATAATGCAATCAATAATCACGTTTTCTTTAGTGACGTTTTCCTAGGAAATTCCATGGAGAGTCTTGAAACGGAAAGGAACCTTCTTAGAGAAATAATTTTCATAAGTTGAATTCATCTGTGGGAAACTCATACGTGAAGAGTACCTACTTCGTTAGTCCACAGTTATCAATATAATCAACGAGATCAATAAAATTTACGATGTTTGCCTCAAAGATAGCATTCTAGAGTCTTCATTTGAGAACTTCGTTACAGAGAAGAACCTTCCAAGAGAAATATCTCTATCTACTCTATACCTACATTGAAGAAAATCACTAAAAATCTTTTTTTATTGAGAGAATCCTGATTCAATTGATAAATTTCGCTCAACTGGGGTGGTTGGCAGCTTTTTCCAAGTCAGACAATTTATTTATCTTCCATTTGGAAACGAACGATTTTCGATTATGGATTATATCGATTTTCTACAATCGATATTAGCTGCTTGTATGTAATACCGATACTGTATTATATTACAGTGGGAAGCCATGCAACAACATCTGACTGTATCAACATCAGGATCAAACTATCGATAATAAGTATATCGATATTCTGGTTTCATTTCGGAACAAAATATCGTCGGCTCATATTGATAGTTTAAAAGCGGGGCTGAACATCATAGAGAAGCATATTATAAGATGCTGAGTAGAAATGAAGGATCAAAGGTTATCATACGCATTAGTGAACTTTCAAAACAGTCATTCATCAGTCACGATGGAAATCTTCTTTGAGATACCGATACTGTTCACTCTGTTCTTACGGTTCTGTTCATTCCCACTGATAAGCTGTACTATACAGTAGCAGTGCAGCATTATAGTAATATTACGAGTTGTAATACTCGTTTCACAGGGTATTATATCATTCTCAATTTTTAAAATTAATAATCTATTAATTGTTACATTGAAGGCACCTGAGCGCTCTGAAGAGCGTTGGCAACAGTGGCATCCCCTTCCTCTATTTATGAAACGCAAATAGACTGAAAATTTTCGAATCGCAAATTTTCTGCAATGCGGGGATAATTGCAAACGCAATGCAACCTAATAAGAGTATGGTATTGTATAAATGAAACCAATTCGCATTCCCTGTTGGGAGCGAGCTGGTTTTGTGTAGAAGAACCCGTTCCTATAAAGGTCATCTCCAAAACAGCGGATTTGAATTTAAACTGTGATATAACGATCACAACAAACTGTGTTTGTTGAACGATCTCTTCCAATGACAAACATAACCGCCTTTCCATTTTCCACTTCCATTTTCAAAAGTAATGTTATTGATAGATGTGAAATGAAGACTACATTTTGTAGGACAAAATGTTCTCAACCTATATGGGAAGTCATTACTGTTTCAAAACGAAAATTTGATCTTTGATGTGCAATACAAGAGCAATGCACCAATAGGCTTATACATCCACCTGTGGAGAAGTATGAATTCATTCAATCTTTTCAATTTCAATTTCTCAATGAATTTCAACTTTCTAATACCAAACATGACTGAATAATCTTTACCCTACACCTACAAGGCTAAAAGCAGAATTATAATTGTGAAAACCTAACAAGCTTGAGGTTTTTATTATTAAAACCACCTCGCTAGTCTATTTATATCTCTACCTCTGCCAAATCATGTGAGGAATATTGTAGATCACATTGAAGGTTGGTTATTCGAAATAATTCGAGTATTCAAGATAAAAATTTTGACTTCAATGAAATGTCTAACTTTAAAATTCGAATAATTAAATCTAGTACTTAATTATTCACTCTAATCGAAATCGAACTGTCAACAATATACATAACGAATGTAGAATTGTGTATAATAATATACATGCGATGAATAATATGTCAGAGTGGTGCGGTGCGCATTGAAGATAGGCTACAGAGATGGAAAATTATTGCCTGAGTGTGTGAAATACTGAATCTAATTCCGACTCAATTTCCACGCGGTGAGCGGAATCTGGAATAAGCATCACGAGTTTCAAAACGTGGAATTGCAATTTGCATCTTATCATTGTCGAACTGGTAGGCTCAATAATAAGATTTTGTCATCAGCGGGATGATTGCTCGGCTCAAGTATTTTCAATATACAGTACAGTATATTATAAAATCTCGTACTATACAGTTATACACTATAGGCCTATTATGTATGGCATTACTTCCATAATTTCAATGTACGATATACTGGATAATTGGCAACATGAAGCAAACAATGCAGAATGATTGATATATCATATTGATTTTAATATGATTGTATAACAAGAATGCATTTGATACATTCATAGCCGGGAGACGCTCGTCACTGGATACCGGAGATACGCAGCAATAGTGCTTGTTTCTGGGAAGGAAGCCAGAAAGGTCCTTCCACTTGTTATGTAATCTACTACGATTCAAACTTGGGTGGAAGTTCCAAATCCTACGGTCAAGGCTACTCAACCTGGGTCCTGTGTCAATGACTGCCTCTAGACTGGAACGTAGTATGGTAACTGCACTTTACTTGTCCACCTTGTAGACATTTTGGTGGAAGAAAATTAGTTGAATTTCGGAATATGAAAATTTTACCACGTTACTTTTTTGGTGGATGAACACACGAAGGACGGAAAATTAGTTATTGAAAGAACTGCTACTGTGAAAGAATCTTATGCTCGAATTTCCTTTCGTAACTAGTAAAAAGTAACTCTTGCATTTCAGTTTCAGTCAGGGAATAAAAATTAAAACTGATCAATATGGCGATTGAATTCCATACCGGTAGGAAAGCAACTTATTGATGGAAGCCGTTGTATTCACCATCAATTTACTAATGCCTAATGCTTGATCCTGATGCAATTTCTGGACAATAAGCTGAAGAACTTCATTATAGAGTTTCGTTTAAATATAAATTATGTGAATTGAAATACAGTGAATAAATTTTAATTTAATTTATTTATTAATACTTGATAGAATTCAATAAATAGGCTACGATACAGAAGAGGTTCACATGAACTGAGTGAGCTACTATTGATTAGATAACCATTAATTCAACAAAAGTCTATCATTGTCTACGACACAAGGCATTGAATACCGAATTCTAGTGATTATATTATGTTCATTAATGTAATCAAATAGTGATGTGAACTAGACCTCACAATATGATTATTCTCAATCTTGGAAGAAGGCTTCGGAATACACGTGATAGTTAGATATATAGATAACTATATAGTTAGTTATGTAGTTAGATACGTGATATTCAAGTGATAGTTAGATAGATAATTAATTAGCGTCATTTATTCCTACATTTAACATAACAAAAGTGCTGTGGGCGAAGTTGAGGCATAAGAGCCCCCTCTTCTACTTAACCCATAAATACTCAGTCTAGCCTATTGAATTAGTCTAACTGTAATAATTTCAAGTTCAAGTACAGTCTAAAATATCATCCTTGAAGAAATCTTTCCATTTATCCAAATTTTATTGAGGAAGTCATTGGATATGACACGGTACGATATGTGTGGAACTAAGTTTGACAGTTCAAAGCTTATCATTCAATGTTTAGCAAGTGTTTGAATAGATTTCCTCTAATGTTCTTATCAACGACTTGAAGCAGGAGGAACATTGAAGCAACAATCGGTCAATGAACCTTTGGATTGCTCGTACAATTTATAGTTAAGTTGCTTGTATCAATGTTGATATTGATGCTATTGTACGGTAAAGGTATTCACGAAATACCTTTGATATATTCTATTTGCGATCACTGTTGTTAATATATTATTTATTACATATTCGATTAAATACAGTATACAAAAATGAACATTACCTTAAACACTTCTGAGTATGGGAAGCTATATAATTTTTAAGCTATGTAGACTTTAACAACTATAATAGTCTAAATATGACAGATAGTGACAATAAAAGATTTTATGAAGTTGTGATAAGAATATATGACATAGATTGCATCTACAAGAATGCGTCATCCACTCCTTTGAATTACGGGTACGTTACATCTAATTAGCTATAGCTACTTCTGATCATATCTGATAAATTTATAAGAGAATGTACAAGAATTATTCATAATCTGAAAATGTGTAGGCAGTGTGTATTCTCTATAGCGAGAATAACAACTATTATATTATTGGACAATAGAATTTTATTCTGTACTATTATTGGGTAAGCTTATCTGTGATACCATTTATGGATCTATATTTCATATGTTATTCGGAAGATAAACAACTTTTATGATAATGCGAAGGCAGATGAATTTATCGTTGTTGAATAATGAAGATCAAGAATAAGAATTGAAAGTCTTATCTGAGGCAGCTGTCATGAACTGTTATCACCTTAAAAAGCTTTTCAAAAAAAGAGAGAAGCTTTCTAGAATGTATCTTCTTGTTATCATGCTACATATGTGTTATCAAATTATTGTTTATTTTTGCTATGAATGCATCTTGAATAAAAATCAACGAGTTGTGTTATTGTTGATTCGTACTATTATCGGGTATGCTCGTCTAGAATATTAGAAATCGACTGAATCTTATAACTGACGAGAAAAACATATCAAAATTGATTAATTTTTTTGTGTTTTTTATGGTATGACGTACATTTCGCAGTGTAACACTTTAGTGAAACCAGTATGGCAACAAAACAGAGTGCCAACTGCCAACGAATGTAAGTCGTAATAAGGAAAACACACTCGCATATATGCAGTGACTCCAATGTTTTCGCGACTCCAGTATAAAAACCAGTTTGGAAATTCAGAATAAATTTTTATCAAGAGAAAAACAACAACACATGAATGGGGATAGGCTACTGTTGTGCTCAAACTTGCAATTATCTATCATTAATTATTTTTGTTCCATTTGTTTTGATCAAAATCCAAGACACCGTTTATAGCCAATGCTTATATAATTCTCATAAAAAAATGGTATTGATAATGAATATAGATAGTGTTTCACAATAAACTGTACACTCGACATAGATTAAAGGTGCCAATACACTTATTTCTGAAATTTCTGGTAAGAAAACGTTTACATTTCCTTAAAAATTGTATTAAAAGTGACTTTTTTCTAGGGGATGATGCCCACATAAGCTCTAAGCTTGTGCGTGGGTAATGGGAAGGATAATGATGAAAGATGAATGAACCTACAGCTTTAGGTGGGTTCCGAACCACCGGGAAGCGATTTTGAAGCTCATAAATTTTTGTATTTAGAGGAGCCGGTCACCGTTACAACGGGAGTGGTAGGTGCTGTCTCTTATCTAATCTCACCGATTAGACTCGCCTCTGCCACTGGGACAACCGCTTCCCAAATATTCAGTATTATGGTTTTACTTTTGTTTTGGTTCTACTTTTTGGTTGCCAGTCGACTCATTTATATGAATTAAATGAATCATTCATGAGAATAATTGTCATTTATGATACCACAATACTCTAATGTCACTTTTATAAAACCATTTTTAAAGAAAAATAAGCGTTTCCTAACCACAAATTTCAGAGATAACCCTGAAAACAATTCGACTGATAACGTAGGCCTATAAATTCGCACCTTAACATACGATTTTATACACTCAAACTCAACATTCTAGACATAGAAATAAATAATAATAATTGTTTCAAAAAGTAAGAAAAGCTGCCACGAAACATAGATAATTTTTACAAAATTCAAAAAGTTCTTGGAGTATACAAGTCACTGATATGATAACCTATGTCATTCTTTTCAAAATATTATTGGGAACCATTTATCCTGCTGAAAAAATGAAAACCAAACATATTTTGAACAAAAACTAACCTGCTACACACGGATTGCGTTTAAGAAACGCGTGTTTGGCGTGTATCAAATTTTCCATCGTTTGTCTTTCGATGGGCGCCTCGAGCGAGGCAAAGATGACTCCTCCGGCCGCCAGGTAGACGATGTAGAACACGACATAGAGGATGAGGAGTCCGGAGCTACGACGGATACCCAAGACACGCCGCAAGCGGGCTCTCTTTTCAGGCATTCCTCGCACATCGCGCACCCACAATCACATAATGAAGAGGACGCGCAACGCGGTGGATGGTACCGCGGACAAACTTCCAGTTGCTGCTACAGGCAGGCGCGCTCCGTTGCACCGTTTCATACGCGGGCTGCGATTCTGTATCAACAATATGATACAGAGGAGGGGGAGTTATGGGCTCCGATATTCTGTCACTGTATTATTTGGTTGATTCAAAGACAATTTAACTTTAGTATTATAGTTGAATTAAAATCAAATTAAGTGGTAGTATTGTCTTTGGTTGTATATTAAGGGGTGCCGATCGTAAGGGGAAGGTTTGGTGGCTACTCGGAAGGGAGGTTCAGAAAATTCGGGAGGAAGGATCAATGTACTAGGTATACGTTCTAGGGGGGGGGGGTCCCCCTTCATCAATAATATCATTAGATGCATTTTTTGTTTTTGTCAAGGTGTTAGGCACTACTCACACCTGGAAACTGAAATCGTACGATCATGATAGTTGCCGAGTTTCGGAAAGACCGGAACCGAGATACTTCAGTTGCTTGTCATGCTCACACTTCCCCGACTCTAGTTGCCAGTTACTACTATTACATTATTCTCAAAAATTAAATATTTTTCAAGTTTCATAACTTAACTTCGATATTTTATAAGTTGAAGTAATCAAAAATTTATGAAACACTACTTTTAAAGCAATTTATCCTAGTTTTCCAGTTTTTTTGTTAGAATATCACCTAACCCCACTTATCTGTACAAAAAAACTGTCAACATAACCTACCATTGCTTGGCAATCATGCAAATCGATCACTCGGCAACCAATATGTCGCATCGCAGGTCACGAAGCAACTCAGTTGCGATGCGATCGAGTTTCCGATTCTGGAATCGCCTAGTCTGAGCGTCATCATTTGAAAACACATGCTGCATCACTGAGTTGCCGAGCGATGAGTTTGCTTTGCGATTTGAAGTTTCCAAGTGTGAGTAGTGCCTTTAGTATGGGCCAAACGTTACTAAATTAATCCCTACTTTGAAAAAGTGAATCAAGATTATCAAAAGAGCCCGAAGTAGGCTACTTTGAAGTGTTTCTTTCAACTATAACCAGAAATAATCGAAACGAATGTTTTGGATTCAAAGATCCCCTGCTTTTTCTGTCTGATGGCCTTGATGACGTTGACTTTACGACTTTGTCGGCATTTTTATTTTATTTGTTTTCAAACTTCTCTGCTATTCCAGATCCAACAAGTGGAAGCAGTTCAAGCTATTTAGCATTTCTGCAAGGTTGACCAGTGGTGATTTTCTAAATGCAACAAGAGTTGCCAATATCTGGAGTCACTGTATTGTTGCTTTCATTAATCATTCACAATCCTATAACTTGTTTCACTACTGTACATTCCCCTGACTTTTTAAGATGTCGCAACGGCAGTGACGCTGAGAAAAAACGACACAAAAATCTATTCAGTCATTTATCAAAATTTTGCAATGGATGAGGGAGAGGGAAATGCTTCATTACATTCATTCAACATTATTATTCGTGTAAGCTTTGCCTAATTTAGAAAGTTTTTGTTTAGCTTTCCTGCGCTCAGGCTTATGCCTTTGCAGGTTTTTTCCTGATTTTGTTTAAAATGTTAGTAAGATTTAATTTATTTTGTATTTTGTATTGTGGCAAAAAGGAAATAAATTTGAATTTGAACAATGTATACTTATACTTCATTCAGCGATTGATAATTTTAATGGAAGGTATTGTCAAATATCACGAACTTTTTATTTTAATCTTTTTAATTTTAATCCGAATCCAAACACTAGATAATTTTCGATTTTTCCATCAAGGATGATATTTGGGACAAAAGTTTGAAGAAGCTTATTTTTGTTAAGGATAAAAATGAAAGGAGTTTGTTCTTCCAAGATAGACTTGGAGCATAATGTACTTTTTGTCTAGTTATATAGGCTTGCTATTATCTATTATTTATTAGCTATTATTAGCTTATATACTTGCTATTATCATAAATAGTTCAGGGTTTATCAAGCACTCCTTGAAGAAGTTATTTTAATACCTGCACTGATCTAATATTATATATTAATTTCCTTATTGGTTCTGTATATAATTAAGAAATGTTCATTGTATGACGCATTTTACATGAATCCTAATAACACTGAATCTGAGGTCTACAATTATCAAACGTTTTGTTAAGGAGCTGATAAAACGCACATATTAATGATTCTCATTGTTTTTGAGAATTGAGTGTAAAACTTGTTAATCTATCCCACTATAACGATAATTTTCTACAGTATCCTTCAATTATGAGAAATCGAGGGGCCTCTAGGAGTAACTCTTAATTAAAAACTTTCAAACGACACAGAAACTTCCACAATTTTTTCTTTGAAGACGGTCGAACCGACTAGGATTGTAATTTTATTTTTGAACTTTTTAATTACTTTTAAATACCTTTCAGAGTTGGAGTTTGAGTAAGAAAGTTTCGAAACTTGGTTCTGTCTGAATTAATGAAAAGATAAACAGTGCAAATGAACACCGTTCAGCTTAAACACTGGTGCCTCAACCCTCAACGTTTTTATTCATTCGAATTGGGAATAGCTCTTGAATAATACGTCACAAAAACTCAATAGCGAATCATTAATTTACTGTTCTGAGAAAATGAATCATCTCAGAGAGTCAGAAAGTTAAGAAGTATCTACTAAATAGAGTCATATTTCTCAGGGAACTGAAAGTAGCTGTTTCTTTTTAAAATTTTCTTGATAACAAGTGATGGAAGATTTACCTCCGGGAGCTCGAACTTTGAGCTACCGGAAACTAATTTAGAAAACTTAAAATAAGTTGTGCCGGTCAATAGCCGTCACCTGCCCAACATCATTTTTAGTTAAAAGTCCCAACCAGTGTCGAAGGGAATTGTTTCCAGTTTTAATCAATTCCCCTTTTATCAGATAAAAGTTAATTATTGAAATTAATAGGCTAGTTTGACAGTGAAATATGTCACAACACTTTTCCACCCTTAGGCTAGGCGTACACCGGTTAGTCAAGACAAGACAAGACAAGACGACATTACTCACGTTTAGTCACAGTAATTCACATAGCTGCTTATGAAGCAGCACACACTGATGCAATGACTAATCGGTGTGTGCTGCTTCATAAGCAACTATGTTAAGTATTGTGTCTAAACGTGACTAATATCGTCTTGTCTTGTCTTGACTAACCGCTGTACGCCTAGCCTAAGAAGATGATGTCGATAATTAAGTAACTTGCAATCTCAATTTTAAAGAAGATTTTTCCAATATATTCAAAATGATCTCCATCAAAATGGATTATCTATTAGGGAAGTAAGATTGGAAATACGGGATTCCACCCTTCTATGAGTTTATTGACCCCAAGCAACGGAGCCTCTCACATCTTGTATCAAATTGAGCACTCTTCCTAATAAACGTATCAAATATTGTTCCAAGAATCTCTCTCAAATGTGTCCAACCAATAAATCTATTATAATAAATTGTCTAATGGTGTTTTATTCTGGGATAGAGGAGATCATATCTTCTTCCACAACGATGCACGACACTTTCTTGACACCGCAGGCTTAAAGTCCAACGGCGGATGACGCATTAAGGCCTTCGTCCGTCTCACTCTATCATTCTCTATCTAATATCTCCGTTTTCTTCGTCTATTATCATTTCTCACAATAGATCGAACAATTTGTCAACAGTTCACCAGACGATAAATACTAGACTGATTTCAAATCTGCCGGCAGCCGGGTACATAGTTTTGGTTATTTAGTTCTTTCACAGTGATTCCACTTTTGAGTCAAGATTATCGACCTAAACATTCAACACGCTGGTCTAAAGTTCTGTGTGACAACACGTGATTCAGATAACTGTTTCCTCACAAATGTAACATTTAATATCGATTTTTCAAAAACGTGTTCTGAGGAAAACGTTTGTTTCTTCAACCTTCAAAAAGTTTTCATCCAGTAATTGTTATTCTGTTGCTTGAAATTATTCACTAGTTATTTATTAGTTTTGATGAGACTTCCAACTTCTTAGGCTAGGCGTACACCGGTTAGTCAAGACAAGACAAGACGACATTAGTCACGTTTAGTCACAGTAATTCACATGGATGCAGCACACCGATGCAATGACTAATCGGTGTGTTGCTTCATAAGCAA
Source organism: Laodelphax striatellus (assembly GCA_017141395.1). Classification (NCBI taxonomy): domain Eukaryota; kingdom Metazoa; phylum Arthropoda; class Insecta; order Hemiptera; family Delphacidae; genus Laodelphax; species Laodelphax striatellus. Next base: position 4,411,926 of record CM029536.1, on the reverse strand, counting down.
CTATGTGAAGTACTGTGACTAAAAGTGACTAATCTCGTCTTGTCTTGTCTTGACTAACCGGTGTACGCCTAGCCTTATAGTCACTGTACTATTGCTAGAAAAAAATTTCTAAGCTCTATATCTATGTGTCATTTCACAAACTAACTCAAGGGATTTAAAAACTTAGGACATTTTATTCCAAAGATATTGTCACAGGAAACTATTTCGGGTTTCATCAAATTTCTCCCATTTAAAATTATTATAGCCTGCAAAAATTCCATCTTTTATCTTTCTTTTGGCGCAAAACCGCATCAAAATCTGTCCACTTAAAATTCTCCACAAACTTTCCATTGTCCCGAGTTGCGAAAACATGATACTTCATTCATCAATATTGTTGTTACAGAGTGTGACAGTTTTCAAACCGATTTCAGGAATATTACATTCATAATCCAGTGCATAAGCTACAATTATTTTATTTTTATTTATTCAGTAATGTATAAGTGATTGTATAATCTTGCTATCTAACAAAGTCAATAATCAAATAAATTCTTCTCACGTCTGTTTGAGGTGATTTGTAGTTTTTTTATTAATAAAAAAACTTTTGAATGTTTAAATGTTCAAGTTGTTATCACAGAGAACAGACTAGTAACAGATTAGAACAGAATACTAGAGATTGTTGTTATCCAGAAACTTCATCAAGATTCCATCCTCTATCGGCTCAAGTATGGAATGACAACATTTTGTTGATATTCCCGATTTTAATTACAATTCAAAATCAACCGCTCGTTAATTAAGAACAAGGTTGAGGAATTCAAAGTTGATGAATTTCTCGAGAAGTTCAGCTAGCACTTGGGGGAAGTTTCCAGCTCATCAGTTTATTAATCAAATTTTCGGCGGCAATTCATGCGTAACTTTCACGTTGACTTGAGTAGGTAGCAAGTTTTGTTTCAACTTCTTAGTTTAGGTACTTCAGCCTGTAGGCCTAATTTTGCTTGCTGACATGAATTGATGTTGCGATGGAGTTTTAGCGAAATATAATTTGTATATTGTTACATGTAGTGAGAATTTTGAGTGAACTTTTCCTGTAAGTAGTGTGAGTGGTAATGTATTTTTAACATGTCAGGAAAGTTGATTATCAATTTCCCACACTTATTGACAAGGTTCATTGAACCTGAAGAGGTGGCTAGGATGACTCATAGACAAATACGCGATTATGATATTATGATGGAATGATTAGATGTCAAAGAGAGTGCATTTATTATTATAAATATAATTTAGTCACCATCGAAGAAGTGAATTAATTTTAGGCAACGTAACCTTAACGTTAACGTGACAACGATATGAACAACGATTGATAAAGTAAAACGAAAATAAACCTTGCAGTACAAAAATAGAAAATTTGCACACAAGAATCAAGATTACTTAGTAGAGAAACAAACGTTAGAAACTTATGAAAAATTCTAAGAATAAGATTATTTCATTTAAGAGTTCAAAAATGTCAAAGTTAAGCACCATGTATATGCATCATGCACCTATATGTATACGGTAGGTCATTTTTTGAAACGTTACTTTTCATAGATAAAAGTGAAATATCGGAAAATGTTACTATCCACAATATGAGAATAATTTATATATTCCATAATATGAGAATAAAATTTAATTCTATTTCAGTACTATACTTTTTCTCAATAAATAACGCATTCTTATTATAGTTCGAATAAAAGTAGTTGTCCCTTGGCCTGGTGCTCAAGAACCACTCACTAGAAACGTTTTTGTCAGAAAGTCCTATGTCCGAACAGCTGACCATTTGATTCAATGGATATTGATTATTGAATATCATTGAATGAGATGGTCAGCTGTTCGAACATTGGACTTTCTGACAAAAACGTTTCTAGTCAGGCCAAGGGACATATTTTATTCGAATAGATATCTTAGTAGAATAGATGTCTTGTAAATGGGTGTAATGTCTTATAGAAGCTATCTTTCGAAACTAAAGAAATAAGGTATTCATTTATCATAGGTCAATTATCTATTTATCTATTGAATGTAATAATTGACGTTGAGGAATAGTTATTTTTGGAATCTTTCCTATGCTCATCAGCAAATACTAGTATTGCAATAGGAATATCATTCAAATAAATATCCTTCAATTAGCCTGTGGCGTAAGTATGTCAGGGAATTCGCATCGGAAGTTTTATCCAAGTTTATTTCTGACAAAATCAGGCAACAGAACTGTGTTGCTAGCAAGGAGCACACAACTCACGACTCTCTTGAGATTACGGCATCCTGATGAAAAGTAATTGAATCTTTCACGATTTCCTCGCCCAATTTTTCGAGCCCAGCTTCCAATAAATAGCAGGTTGCATCGATCGAAATTATTGACGTAATCCTCTCAACTTACTGAAGCAGCGGAATGTTGCTTCATACACACGAGATGGAATCAAGTAACTGTATCACACAGAGACTAACACAAAATTATCTTGAAGTCGAGAAAACGTTTTAAATTCATTTTCTTACTTATTCTTTATTAGTCTTCAATAGGGATGGGTATCGATACATCGATGTTTAAAAAACATCGATATCTCTCTTCCAAACATCTATGTTTTTCCCATCGATGTTTACTCTTCGATGTTTTTTAGACATCGATGTTTTTTCTAGACATCGATGTTTTCCCAAATTGAAAAAATTTCATATTACTTTTTAATTTTGGTTGGCTTTATTCCTTCAAACTGAATTCAAATCAACTTCTATTGAAATATGTCATTTTTATTTTTTATTTTCAGTTGAATTAGGCATAAGTTCCAGTATAAGCAGTAATTAGCACAATCACCAGAGACAGAGTAGCAGTAGAGTGAGATTCATTTGTTGTCTCAACTCTGGAAATTTTGATCTTGAATGGTAACTCACTCACTCATTTACTGAGCTACTACTCTTGATAATGTGAAAATGTTTTCTGATCAATCAATAGCATATCAGTTTACGAAATCAATCAAGTATTATTTTTTAAATTAAAGAACAAGATATGCAAAGAACAAGATATAGTCCAGTCAATGAGTGGTTTAATATAGTATCAGTGACATTGTAGAGCTGTAGAGGTTCAGTGACGGATCCAAAGAAATGCTTTATTATTGAAGGGACACCCCCCTCCCACCAGCGGTAATAGAAAATCTTTAAAAACATCGATGTTTTTTCTATCGTTACCCATCCCTTCTGAAAACTGAGAGAGAAGTAACAAGTTTTGTCTCAATTGCTGCTTAAGACTGGTAGAAAAGAAGCACCACGGTTTGCCAGAATTGTTGCTTGAACCTGAGCGGGGATAGAGAGACACGTAGAGAGAGTTCCACGGTGCAAAACTCATTAGAATCTCTCTATTCCTGTTACTCTCCGCAGCTAACCAGGGCGTGACAGGAATATCAATTGAGGATGAAAACTAAAGCTTGCTCCCCACTCAGCTCAGCACATCTCTGTTGAGTTCAAATGGCACAGGATGATCTGAGGAAAAATCTAGTATCACTGGAATATTTGTTGAGTTAAATCGCACAACAGAAAATGTGGATGATCTAAAGAAAAATGAGTGTACATTTCGAAATTCTGTTGAATTCAACATACCACAGAAAGCACAGTTTAAAGTGAGATTTATTTGTGGGATAATCTTGTGAAATAAAGCGAGGTTAAAAGACATATATAGTATAGTTATAAATGAGGTCGATCTGATGTAAAATTGAGAATAATTTCTAGTTTGAACTGCTGGTGATCATTATAAGGCTAGGCGTACACCGGTTAGTCAAGACAAGACAGATTAGTCACGTTTAGTCACAGTACTCCACATAGTTGCTTATGAAGCAACACACACCGATTAGTCATTGCATCAGTGTGTGTTGCTTCATAAGCAACTATGTGAACTACTGTGACTAAACGTGACTAATCTCGTCTTGTCTTGACTAACCGGTGTACGCCTAGCCTAAGAAAAACATCATAAAAGTAAGGATGACTTGGAAAAATATGACAGTGAATTTCAACTGTAGTAACGCTTTTCACAGATCATTGAATAACGTTTAGATAGAGATCCGCTCATCTCATAAGATATGAGGTGTGAAAATTTAATGTAATAAAGTTTTGATGTTCATCCAAGCGAGTGGAGAGTGTGAACTCAGAGCTTGATGGTTTCTGTCAAGAGAGGAGTAGGAATGTTTGATTGATCAATTACGGCTTAAACACGTTTCCAGATAAAGAGAACTACATAGAAAGTTCTTGGGGTGAAAATTCCATACAGCATGATAGTAGTTGATATAGTTTATGTTGCTGGATTTCAAACTTATTCACTATTGAATGTAGGTTCAACCTCAATGGTTTTTGCGATTTTTTTAGAATTAAAGAATTGCTGTGTATCATGTAAAAAAAATCTCGCCAATAATAAAAACAAACTCAATTATCAATGAAAACATTACAACTTAGGCTAGGCGTACACCTGTTAGTCAAGACAAGACAAGACGAGATTAGTCACGTTTAGTCACAGTAATTCACATAGTTGCTTATGAAGCAGCACACGCCGATGCAATGACTAATCGGTGTGTTGCATCATAAGCAACTATGTGAAGTACTGTGACTAAACGTCACTAATCTTGTCTTGTCTTGTCTTCACTAACCGGTGTACGCCTAGCCTAATACTAGCAAAATTACTCCAACGTATACAAACAAACTTATAGATTTCATATATTTCAATAGTTGCCTTCATTGTTTCTGAGCAATCACATCTAACATTCGCTATTCAATGGAAAGTATATTTCTAGCAAAGGCCTATATTTCAGATAATTTGTTACTCTATTTGAATACAGATCATTAAAACGAACCCAAAATTTTCAAAATCTTTTCCTAATGGTTCGGAACCTATCTGCAATTGTAGAAATCAAACATCATCCTCATCATTTACAAACATAATTCTAGGGCCCATGAGGGCTCCAAACTTACAAAAAAAAACATGATTACAAATATTTCTAGCCACTGTACGCAATAAACCAGAAATGCTGAATATGCTCCACTTCAGTATATCTGAAACGGGCGCTCGTGATCCAGATCAAAAATATTGATTCAGCATTATCCAGCTCGAAATTAAAGTGGAAATCACCCTCCGGCCACAGACATAGCCTGAGAAACGAAATTGAGAAATTCCTCCATCCCTACTGGTAGCAGCTATTCCTACAATACAGTCTGCTTCAGTCAGTTACCTACTTTCTGCTTTGTCGATTCACGAACTTTATTGGAACTCTCAGTTCTCTGTCACACGTCCACGGATCTGTCTCTATCTCACTCAGTCCCGACTCCATCATCTTTTTACTTCTTCTCACATATGAGACACCCACTCAACATTCTGTAAGAATTTCGCTGCAAGGTGATTTCAATGTAAATGTATAACTTTAGATTGAGCTCAGTTTATTCTAGCTCAGTCCTTCTTCACCTTTCAAATTCACGATTCCATCAGTCTTAGCAACTCAATTTCTGATAAATAAGACTCCCACGTATTCAACAAATTCGGGAGAAACTTTGCTGAGAGGTGATGTAGATGTATGTAATCTTACCTCAAACTTGGCTAATCAGATATCACTGAATGAACTAGAACTTTCTGGCATATTCTAGAATAAATGTCAAGAATTCCTCATGTACCTTAGAAGCTTTACAGAAGAAAATCAAACATTTAAAAATGGACTGAACAATATACTTTCCAATATCAAAGATTAGTTTGTTTAGATTAGTGAGTTCGAAATTGAGTCATAATTTCAAAAAAAAATACTAAAAGAAGAAAAATGAAAAAATTCTTCTTCTTCTTCTTCTTCTTCTTCTACATCTTCTTCTTCTTCTTCTTCTTCTTCTCTTCTTCTTCTTCTTCTTCTTCTTCTTCTTCTTCTTCTTCTTCTTCTTCTTCTTCTTCTTCTTCTTCTTCTTCTTCTTCTTCTTCTTCTTCTTCTTCTTCTTCTTCTTCTTCTTCTTCTTCTTCTTTGTTGTTTATAATACTGAGTAAGCTCTCTATTCTGGATCGATTGATATTCCTGGAGTTTCTTATGATTGATGTAGGCTCAAACCCCGAGGGAGTGATCAGAAATCTAGGAAGTAGGTTCTTTCTACTTCATAATATTGGGATAATTAGTATTAACCACTTGTATATCTGACAATTATACAATCTAACTTCTCCAGCATTTCACTAGTTAGTTTATGTTTTAATCAGTCACTTGTATTATTTTCAAGACGTTATTTATTAGCCAAGTTACCATTCAACATGCTACGAGTTCTACTGTAATTCATCAAGTCTGAAGTGCAATTCAACGATCTCACACTTAAGGCTAGGCGTACACTGGTTAGTCAAGACAAGACAAGACGATATTAGTCACGTTTAGTCACAGTAATTCACATACTTACTTATGAAGCAGCACACACCGATGCAATGACTAATCGGTGTGTGATGCTTCATAAGCATCTATGTGAAGTACTGTGAAGTACTGTAAAAAAAAATACATTCAGTTGAATGGATTCTCACACTTCTTATTGATTATCAACTTATTGATTACACTGGTTAGTCAAGACAAGACAAGACGATAGTCACGTTTAGTCATTTACTTATGAAGCAGCACACACCGATGCAATGACTAATCGGTGTGTGATGCTTCATAAGCATCTATGTGAAGTACTGTGACTAAACATGACTAATCTCTTCTTGTCTTGTCTTGACTAACCAGTGTACCTCTAGCCTAATATTCTGATTGTCAATTATCAATAAGTTGATAATCAATAAGAAGTGTGAGAATCCATTCAACTGAATGTATTTTTTTTTTAATTCACAGAAAATGACATAGAATCTATCCCCAACACGAGGTTCTAAATAAAAAACAACTTGTGAAACAGATAACAATGTAGAGTGACAAGACATGCACATAAAACTATGATAATATATATTAAAGTTATAGTAATATATTACGATGGACATGCATGACGTTTTTCTCCTGGAAAACAGTATTTCACAAGTGGGACTGCTTTTGTTATCCATTGTTCAGTAGGGAAAGCTGAACCAATAATTGTTATCGCCAAGACAGAGTGGAAGCTTCCAGGCATTGTTGCACCATATCAGCTGTGGTTGACACACCACTTAGCTTGTACGCTTTGTTCTACTGTATATATACTGTACATAAGGTATTCAGTAATAGATATATAGGTAGTATAGTGAAGAGATTCAGTGAGAAAGCACCCAGAGATGAGAGCCTCTCAAATCGAAATTAAACTCTGGAATAGAGGCGATGCAGATAGGGAGACATCCAATTGTTATTAGGTCGAGTTCAAGTTGATTCTCATAAACAGAGGACCAATCCGCTATGAAAGCAATATTGCGAGATCAAACGTTATTGGCAGGGTGAGATGTTGATTTATCGAGGAGCACTATTATTGAACGTAGGTTTGCACAGCAGGTGTGCTACGACAAACTAACCTCAAATCTTTTTTTATTTATGTACTCCCAAACTTGTAGTATGAAAGGTGTTTTGAGTTGCTTTTGTCTGAAAATGTTCCATTTCAAGAATTGAACTATCAATTTTCAATTATTGGTCTGATTTGTGTTAGAGACTTTGTGAATTTATTTGTTTCTGAGTTCAAGTTTTATATATTTTTTCAATATCATTCTAGTTTTTAGTCAATCAACTTTCATTAATCTATTATTGGCTGCAGTATGGCTAATATCTGTAACTTCAATCACCATGAAATACTCAAAACTTTAAAACTAGAAGTTTTAGAGGCTCTACTCACACTTGGAAACTCAAATCACGAAAACTCAGCGACTCTGATAACAAACATGTGTTTTCAAATGATGACGTTCAGACAGTACGGTTGCAGTATCGTCTGAGCGCCATTATTTGAAATCATATGTTTATTATCCGAGTCGCTGAGTTTCCGCGATTTGAGTTTTCGAGTTTGAGTAGAGCATTTGAAACAAGATAATTGAACTTTAGGCTAGGCGTACACCGGTTAGTCAAGACAAGACAAGACGACATTAGTCACGTTTAGTCACAGTAATTCACATAGCTGCTTATGAAGCAGCACACACCGATGCAATGACTAATCGGTGTGTGTTGCTTCATAAGCAACTATGTTAAGTACTGTGACTAAACGTGACTAATCTCGTCTTGTCTTGACTAACCGGTGTACGCCTAGCCTTAGATTTCTATCTCTATCTATGCATTTTATTTATAATTCTCAAGGGACTGTACAAAACAAAAGATTATTTCCTTCTCTTTTCTAAACTTTTAAATGATAATGAACCGCTTTGAATTCTAAATTCAACACACACAAGATAAGACGAGCGTCCATGTCTTCTTGGAAACATGTCTGGACTTACGCCAGGGAAAAGACATTTTCTCGATGAATTCCCAAGTTTCTCATTGAAGATAAGTGCAAATAATTAAAAGCAGTTTCGAGATATCGCAGCTCGCGAGCATCTCGACTCGTTTGCGGAGTGGAATTGTTTGAGGGAAGTTTGGCGAAAAAAGAATTTCTTTCTCCTGCTGGACCAGGAAAAAGCGTTGAGATCGCCTGATGTCGTAATCCAGCCTCTATAAGCTGCTCCTTCAGGATTTATTGCCGCCCAGATCCAGGTGGCTCTTCTTTTGTTCTGCACACTTCTTTCGATTTCCACGAAATGAGAGCAGGAGAATAGAGAAATAAACGGGTCATTTTCTCTGCTCCTTTATGTTTTTCTGTAGTAAACCACCAAGAAACTAGATTACTGAATCTCTTTGAGATGGATATCATGGAAATGCGTATTCATTTTATCAATTAATAGAATAAGTAATGGATAAACACATTTTAAGTAATCACCATTGAAAATTATTACATTCACATTGAAAGTAATTATCCACGTTAAAAGTAATCAGTTGTTCAGTTCATAGAAAAGTTGTACCTCGTTAATAAAAGAAGGAACATATTTCGAAAAATTATCTTCATATTACAGTTCGAATAAAACTAGTTGTCCCTTGGCCTGGTGCTCAAGAACCACTCACTAGAAACGTTTTTATCAGAAAGTCCGATGTCCGAACAGCTGACCATTTGGTTCAATGTTAGCATTATTGAATCAAATGATCAGTCCAAAGGAGGATAAGATATAATTGGATATCTTATGATATCCAAGTGCCTAAGATATAATTAGTCGTTTCAATTCCTTAGAATTAATCAATAGAGATCTAATCCTTAGAGAGAATCAATCATCTCTCATTTCCATCATCACCCGTCACATAATGGTGCTCATGTGTGCATAACCTTCAGGAAAAATTTCATTTATTTACACACAATTTCCAAAAATAATACAATAATACAACATATAAACACAATACAAAATTGGAAAAAATGGTTAGGTGACCTCATTAGTAATCGTGTTGAGGCACCAACTATAAAATAAAATAGAAAAACTGTATGAGCTATTATGTTCATGGACGATTTCAGCAAGCATTCACCATTAATTCAAGCAGAGACAAGTGGATACTAAGGATTGTAGTTCCAATTGTCTCTGATTCAAGCTAGTGAAATACCCATTCTACATTAAAAACATGTACAACCGATAATCATGAACAAATTTCTCAACGTTCTAGAATACAAGTACAATACAATACACTTCTCATGGATGATTATTACTTTATTCATTAACAATAATTCCAACTATAAAACATCATTATGAACATGAAGATCTTAATATCACCGTAAGATAGCTGTGAAGCTACAATGATGGAATTGTAACTTCAATTTAAAGTGAGCTATAAAATTGTGCAGGAATTTCATCAATTTGAAGTGATATTGCTTAGGTCTAGGTCACGTTTTTAGTGGAGTAATAATGGAGTATTTCTCATAAAAACGGGAAGAATCATTTCGCAAGTGCTTGTCTATGCCCTCCTATTATTATTTCCATGTGTTTTTCGTGCTATTGTTGTCGGATGTGGTAATGAATGATCATTAGAATTTGATAAATTTATCAAGTAGTATGACATTCGATATATTGATTCTTCTAAATAGACAAAATAGGAAACTCATTATTGAGGTACGTCTACATTTCAATAAGCCTACATGTATGAGATACTAGTTTCAGAACAAACACACAAGTTAAATGTTGAAAGAAAAATTTTCATCCAAAATGTATGATGAATTGTTGAAGCCCACATAGATAGTTCGAGAAAATGGTTCTGGAATTATTTATGTATCTCATACAACTATCTCATACATGACATCCGAACGTAAACTTAAGCCTGTAAAAGGACTGGGAAAGAAGGAGGAGGAAAAGGAAAAGAAGAAGAAGAAGAACACGAAGAAGATGAAGGAGAAGAAGAAGAAGGAGGATGAGGAGGAGAAGAAAAAGAAGGGGAAAGGAGAAGATAAGGGGAAAAGACATAAGACAGCGAGTGACATTGAGTATCTGAATTGTACTTTTCACAAGTACTCTCAAGTCGGTTTCAGGCTGGTAAAAGAGGCGCTTCCACAATCCTCAATGGGAAGCCTTCAAGCGATACGCTACCATTCTAGGAGCACTCACTTATCAATAAGTCTGTGTAGACGGGTTGAAGAGAAAAAGCACCCCTAATAAAGCTTCTTTTCCAAGCGATGGGAATTCAATTTTTAGTACAAATTTAGTAAAGTTCATTATCACCTTCCAAAATTATTGACCGTACCCAAGTGAAGTCTACGTTTTGACTGGGATTTTCTTTTCCCTGTCTATCCTCATTACAGCTTTTTACATTGTTCAAAGTATATAAGAATCCAATATGATGAAACCATGTCAAATATTGTATAGTGAATGAATTCTTATCCACTTTAAACATTGAAAGAAAGTTCTAACGACAATAATACATTCTAAATATACGTGCCTTAGCGAAATGGTCAGTTATTGAGCGAAGCTCAATCTCAGGCCACTTGTGTAATCGGTTGTGATCAAACTCCTCTTAGCCCCTGCGCCCACTTAGCAACTGCTATCTGATTTCAGTCAGCAACCCAGTGTTGCCAGATGACTTTGGCTGATAGGTTAGATTACCCGATTACCCGAAAAACAGCCAAATGTCATCTGGCAACATTGGGTTGCTGATTGAAATCAGATAGCAGTTGCGAAGTGGGCGCAGGGGCTAAGACTACTTGGTCGATTTCCTTGGAATTTGGCTCGTACATGCATATCAACGACGGGGAGGTTTTATAATAATTCAATTTGAAATCAATGTTACCACGGAGAAATATAATCAATGAGAAAAATAAGGACATAAAATCTGAGTCAAATTGGTGTCAAATCAGAACAACTAGAATTATTGAGTTGGGAAAAGCTCAAAGTAGTTACACCTTTAAACGCTAGATCGAGCTGAGAGTTGCACGATGATACAGAAAGATACAGTATGATACGGAAAGATGAAACTGAAAGATACAGAAAGATGAAAGGGAGGAAGGAGGACGAGGAAGCAGTGGAGGAAGAAGATGATGAAGAGGAGGAGAAAAAGAAGAAGAAGACTGGTCGAATTGACGGCATATAAATCGCTGCAGACAAACGCTCCGCTCAACATTTGCAATAGCAGCTTGTATTTGCATTTCTAGTAATGTCCAAATAGATAATTTCTGAATAACCATCTCCACTCTGCTTAGATGTCCATATTCTAATGTTCTTCATAAAATATTCGAAATGCTCAATATTTTTAACAAGGCAAAGTTGAAGATTCAAAACGACTTAAGAAGTCGAAAGATGAAAAAATATGTCCTAGTATTTTTTTTTTATTTATGACTCAATTTCGAACTCACATGAACTCAGCTTCAAATAGATTAGAATGATATTTCAATAAGAAGCAAGTTACTGGTTGATATATCTAAGTGATTTACATTTATCAAACTAATCTTTAATATTGGAAAGTATATTTTGGATTCAAACCTCATCAATTATCGAACAATTTATTGATAGAGTCGAACATCAATTATTAATAACGAAATTGATAGTAAACTTATAGCCTAATTATTGACAGTATTCCTAAACGCCTTCAACAACAGAGTCGGCAACCATTAGAGCATGCACACATTCTTCAGTAACAGCGTTGATGATAATATTGAAGGAAACCTTGGCATTATTTATCACTCCAAACATTTTTCTTTTAATATGTAGGAGAAACTCTTTGTCATTCATAAACTTGATATTTTCAATATGTTTTTGCCTGTACCACGGAATTAAGTTCCCCCAAATTTTAGACTTTTAGTTCATTGGCATAAGAGTTCTTTGTGTGTTATCCATCTCAACTTGGCCTTGAGTTTTTATCTATATAAAAATCATTGTGAATCAGATCACAATTTTACCTTGAACATTTTTACAACATTATTTACCATCATTAAAAATATAATTTTTTCCCGTTTCAAATCAGAGCATCCTATCAACTGTACTTATTTATCATTGAATATATTGTGACGTTTCCTACAATATTAATTTAACTAAATTTGTTTTTCTCACGTTTATACATTGGAGAATAAATTCAATCCATTATCTCGAGCATATAATGATGATGGTAGAGTTGCAACAATGTTTGCTTGTAGCTGGAACAAGTCCATCAATAACTGACTAACATTTCATTATTTTGGAGCAAATCGTGATTGAATTACTCATCAATACGAAGAGTGCATGCAAAATGTTTGATGAGCAAAGTGATTGAGACGGATGCTCCTAATTAATCAGATTATTTTCAGCGGGAGACTCTTGCCGTACACAAAATCAATTAAAAACGTTTCCGATTTTGATGGAGCTTTATTTCATGAAGCATTACCAGGAAAATGGCCAGCCGGAGCTGATTATCATTAAATTTGTTGATAAAATTGTGAGAGTTGTTCATTATGATTTGAAAAAAGTTCAGCAACAACTTTGAGGATTAAAACATTTTTAATTATGTCAGTATATTAATTAGAAATATTGTTCACTTTAGTTCATGCTTGTCAATCTGTCAAAGATGTATTTTGTTCAGACACAATGAAATCAAATAATAAATTGAATCAATAAATATTGAAATTACATTAAGAATTATTCTCTATATAGCGACTATAGTGCGATTCACGTCAAGAAGTCAGCATTGCTTAGATGGGAGTTGCTGATGTCTCTATCCTATTCGCACTGTGCATAGTTGCCGCACTGTGCATTGTTGTCGCACACAGTCCCAACAAACACGTTTGGTGCAGTTTTCTCTTTCTCTCTCAATGAAACTTGGCATCAATGCTCCTCATATAAACAATGCTGACTTCTTGACGTGAATCGGAATATACGCCCCTCCACATGTATTCTGGAGAGAAAAAACTTTCTCACGATTTTGTTTGTTAAAAAAGATTCCAGGCCATTTCCGAACAAGTTGCAAGCTGAAACAAGTTTGATAATCCAGTCAGAAACGAGAGAACTTTCGGCCATCATTACCATCGGTAAACAAGATCCAGCCAACTTCAATGAAACCATCCGAACTTCAACTAGAACTACCCAACCGGGATACATTATTCGGCTAGAAGCTTGTGTTTCAGCTTTCAGCGGTATGTTGACAGTGGGGCAACTTTCGCACATTGCGCCAGCGAGCGAGCACTTGCTGGCTGCTTCCACCACTCATGATAAATGACTGAATCAAGGTTGAAATGGGATTTCAGTATTCCTTCGCTTTCACCAGCACTGACAGCGCAAGATCAATGAGAGCCGGCTTATGCTAGGCTTTCAACAAAATTACTGTTTCGATCCTAATGTAAGTGGAGGAGCAACTGCTTCAGATAGAATCATACAGGATGGTAATGGATTGAAATATTAAAAATCAAACACGAAAAAAAGAAATCCCATGAAAATACTGTAAACAGAATAGTGAATTATTTGAAAATAAAATGGAAAATCCCATGTTTTAGATAACAAGAGACAATATAAAGGATGACATTAAAGTGGATAATTCAAAAATAAAGGAGAAACGAAAACACCCATGAATTAAAATAGTAGTTTATGCAATGGTTGTATTATGAGAGCCTTTAAACAACGAGTGAGATACCGAGTTTAAAATACGAGCGGCAACACCGCGAGTTATTTTAAGGTATCTCAAAAATACAACCATAGCATACACCATAATTCTATCTGCGACCAACAAAAAACAATAAAATCTAATTATCAATCTAAACCAACCTTGATTCAAAAGACCATATTCTATCTCAATGTTTACCGTATAGGTTAGGAACTGTTCCATTCCAGTGTTTTAAAAAACTGGATCAGATTGAACAAGGAACGTTTTCGCTTCGAATGTTTAATCCGTTTTATAATATCGTCATTATAATGCAAGTTTCACATTCCATTTCGAAAAAGCTACTGTTTCGATTTCAATTATGAAACTGTAATGATTGCGTTATAACATGGTCGCAGATAAATGTCCTATTTAGTATCTATAATAATATTGTAATTGTAAATGTAAATAAATTATTTAATTTTTTGATTCGAAATTACAGTGCGTTGGACTAGATAAATGCATAATTATTTTAGTTTTCATTCCTATAAAAAACTCATGCTATAGCAAAATCAAATGATTTTCAACAAGTTTTCCATACATTGGCAGGCCTACATTTTGAATGAAGTAAAAGAGATTTTAATCGAGTTGATGACTGATTGAGAGTGATTATGCGACAATTTTTAATGAAGTAATTCAATCTACACTGCAGAGATATATATATATATTCACAACTTGAATAGTGGGACAAGATTTTCCATTATTCATATAATTATATTGATATAATGGTGGTTGCTCACATTCGTTGTGGATGTTGTGTGTTACGCAGTATGCGTTAATCCATTTATTGAATTGAATTGAATCCATTGAGCATTGAATGAAAATGCGTCAACAATGTCATTACCAGATTTATTGAACTGCAAAATAGAAGCTTTGACAGACAAACCATTCTTCATTTTCAATACTGTAGGGAGTATATTTTTCACTATATTAGATAGATAGATCTAATAAGATCTATAAGGTAGAAACTTTTCTTATTACACTTTGAAAGTGTAGTATTTTGTCTGATCTGTTGACTTTCTGTTCTTGTATAACTCGTTATCGTCTCTCTGTTGATAATTTACTGTATTTTAGAATACTTCCAATATTTATCACAATTCAAATTTTACAGAATAATATGGAAAGTACCGCTCAACTATCCCACATTCAATATAATTTGAGTGGGTGTATTTGAGTGGGCTCAATGGTGTATTCATTGAGATGATGAGTTATCTGATCCGTATGTGAGTAGGCTGTTGGATGAGAATAATCAATGCTAGTGAGAGGCTAGTGGAGTGATACCCAGATGGAATCGGAAACCCTTCAAAAGCAATATTCTAAGCTTATGATTGACAGCAATATTGATATCCAACCAGATATATGTCAATGGTTTCATACTCCAATGCCAGCTCTATTGGAAATGTGGTAGGTTTTTTCTCGTTCGTGAAGGTATCATCCTCTGTCTGTCAATCAAAATTCACTGTCAATCACCTCAACTGGTCAGTACTTACTCAAATATTAAATCAATACATCAGACACTGTCAATATGAAATCTATAGATCAGACTCTGTGAAACCGTAAACTGAACCAAATAATGGCCGTTTTTCTGGTAGAACTATAACAACTTGGGTAAGTTCTTTTGCATTTTTGATGGTAGTATTTCAGTAGCTTGTGGGTACTATATTATTGTAAATTACTATAATTGCCAATGTAATACCTGTAGTAGAATTCTAGTAATTCTATTACTTTTTTCAAGACTCACTTCAAGCTACAAGGTTTAGTTCCGTTTCTGAACTTTTCAATTCATCAGAAAAATTTGATATCAAGTAATTTTTTACTACTCTTGTGCTAAACCAAATTTCTGCGTTTCAAGGGCCTGTTATGTAATATTATTGCTTATGTGGAAAAGAGTATTATTGCTATATTATCAAGCTGTAATATCCTTTGTCTTGGGAAATACTAATTGATTTATTATTATGTCACTGAAATCCACCCCTACACACAGAATTGATACAGGTAATTTTCCTATTTTCCTTCTTACTTGTTTATTTTTTATGTATTCATTTTTTTCATCCATTACAGTACATTTGTTGATACGTGTATTTAGAAATAGATTGATTTCGATTTTATTTCATTTATGAAATTGATATTATATTGAATAAGAAGACTTGAAGTTGTCAAAACCACATATTTAATAAACAACGAGATACTGCAGTTTCGGTATTTACACCATTATTTAGAGATGATAATGAGATTGATTACACCATTATCAATCTATGGATAATGGTGTAACAACCGAAACTGCAGTATCTCGTTGTTCACTGAATATGTGGTTTTGACAACTTCAAGTACGTCTTATTCACTATGGATAACACTTCTACACAGAAAATTGATATATTTATCTATGATAATAATAGTTTATCTCCCATAAGAAGTTGAAGAAGAATTTAACTCTCTTATAATTTCTTCCTCATAGATTTTTCTATCAATTTCAGAAGCACATCTTTTCATTCAAGGTGATGGATGATACATGTAAAACAGTTCAAATACAATCCACTCTGCAAGGAATCAATTTCTGCTATCAAAGATAAGTAACCTGCAACCTGTTCTCAGGTTACAATAGTAATTACTGTTTTGTTTATTTTCCTGTTTCAGTCTGAACAGTCGATACAGTAGTTTGAAATCTTATAGGAGATGAGTCCTATGAGTACTATGAAAAGGTTAGCAATGCCAGCTTCTATCACAATATAATTATTACATTAACCAAAACACAGTACAGTAATCATTCTGGCTCCAAGCTCTCGCCTTTGTTCAAAACTCCCTATTGCCTTATAATTGAACATGGAACATGTAACTTCATACATGTATTAAGCTCCTTGATAGAACGTTTGTTAGCACTTTTCAACTTGCAAAGTTCAATCCCATTACACTACTGGGATAATATAAACATACTGAATGTATTCGAAACTTCTGGAACACGAAATTGGTGTATTGCTGCCGACTTGCAGCTCGAACTTCAGCCTTCTCAAACTTCTACCTTACAGCAATTCACGGCTTCTAGACCCTCTCTCTCTCTCTCTTTATCGGAAATCGATAAACAAGCCCTGAGTATAACTGTATTCACTGTTGTAGCTCACTGTATACCTCACTCCTGTATATTTCTATTTATCTCAATACCTGTATAATTCTGGAGCACTACTATAGATATTTGGTATACACATCAAGTATCTCTATTTCTCAGACTCTAAACAGCATTTTCCTTCTGCTCCAGTATCAGTTTTATGATGGAAGATCGTAGAAGCTCCAGTAAAACGTGAAAATGATTGGGTCATTGGGTGGAAACGTTCTCGAATGGGTTGCCACCCTGTTCCTGCATTATGCCTACAAATTCATCAATTATAAATTTTTCCACTACGCTGTTATTTGAAGACTACTTCTCAATTATTATTATGGATAACAATATTATTTCTATTTGTTTATTTCCCTGTTTTATCTGTTAGGCTACGGTGGTTTAGCCACAAATATGTTTCCGTATGTGAAGAACTCACATTACCTACATTACATTACTCACATGTAATCGACCTTTTAGAATGAATCAATTCAAATGAAAATTGGGAAAAGGTGAACGGTATGAATGATAGAAATTGAATGGAATAACTTTTTATTGGCTTTTTTTATTATTTTAGTGATTAGAATACTGATGATCATAGTGAACAGAGGGTGAAGACTGGAAATAAGAAACTTATGATGTATCTTCTACTCGAGCTTCTCATTTTGGTATCACAGCGTTTAAAGTTCTCAAATTATAATCATATTGACAAAAATAATAAGATAAATCCCGCGAAGAGGAATAGGAATTACAACTGACTTGGAGAGGTTTTAGGGAATTGAGACTGTTTTCTCTTAATGAGGTTTTATTGTTCGTTGTATTTGTAAGAGAATTCAATTCACCATCCAGCGGTTCTTAATCTTAAATCTCATTCCAATTCGTAGGCGCTCAAGCTGAATTGAAGATGTTAGAATGCAAATTAAGCTACCAGCCAGCAAAGTATGCTAATAGATTGACAATGGTTCAACAACCGAAACCGGTATTTCGTTGTTTTAATAAATAACAAACATTCAAGACTGCTCTTGAAGATCATAGATGCAGCTTGTTTTGCAAAATTGAATGAATATGAGCTCCTCAACTTCATTCAATCACAATCACAAGTGACACTGATAACTATAAGTACTGTACGTTTTTCAGTCATTGATTCAATTCAAATAAATATATTGTGTTTAACCATTGCCTATATTGCTCATTTTGGCCTTCAACTATGAATCTATATTATTTCAAGAGAAAACCTTGTTCTAATTATATGAAGTATTAATTCTCATCAATCTCAGACAGGGTTAATTTTTCTCTAGATGGAATTCGTGTCCAACTCCGTTCAATCACAGATGAAGGACAATTGTATTCCTTTATCTTTGATTCAAGGCTCTCTTCAAATATATATAACTTTATGCAGAGAACCAGTGGTGTAATGGTAAATTTTCCAGTGTGGGAACGCTCAATAAATATATTTGTTAAATTATCGCAAAAATCATCATTTAAGATGAACATCAGTAGAGTTTACAAATGTTTTAAGAATTGTTTCATAATAATACAAAAATCATTTCATATAAAATCAGTATTTATCAATAATTTAAGTTTTCAATGTGGGAACGCTGTTTCCAAATGTTCCCGCACCTCTACACCACTGCAGAGAACATTGAACTCTGACAAAGCTGAATTCATCTGAAACTGAATTCTTCTGAAAAGCTGAATTCATCTGATAGCTGAATTCATTCTTTTTTCGTGGCCATCTTTCCCTCATTACACCTAGTTCAAGTGCAGTTTCATCGTCCTGTGTTCATATCGCCGATGTCAGACTGGATTCACAAAGTTCAACTTGCAAACAACAGCACTAAGGGATTTCCAAAGATCTTTTCTTTTTCAGATCTTTCTTCTGTTTTCAAAGCGAATCTTTTTTGATGGTTGTCTAAAATGAGAAAGCTCCTTAGTCAAAGGGCTCGGCGGTTGAAGCATGTGCTGTGTAGTGGGTGATCTGTCTGCTTTAGAAAAGTTTTCACTGCCCTACAAAGAACCTTGGAGAATGCAAAGGAGAAAAGAAGATTGAAGGATGCTCGAGAATCCAATCTTGTCGACCGAGAACACTGGTTTCGTCTAATCTTTGCTTTAATGCGTTTTCTGGTTGAATTGATTACAATAGATAGATTCTCTGAAGAGTAGGCTATATTCAAAAGTGAATTTCATAGCATTGGAATCCTGGCTTGAGAACGATATCAAGATATCAAATCAGAAGATATATAAAATAATATTCTGGAATCCACTAGCATGAATGATCTACATTTCTTTATACCTCACAGGTTGCTGGTAAATTAAAAAAGGACTTCAAATTTTGTAAGTTTTTTAACATGATTCCGTGACCAGAAGACCAAAAAATACCAAGAATACTTATACCAAGAATTCTCGAATATGAATTTCTTTGAAGAGTAACGTGTGAGCTTAATTTGGAGAGTAAGTTGATAGAATATAAATAGAATAGAATGACTTCTTTATTCTAATGACATGGCGAAGTTTGGACAATGATGTCCACTCTACCACTTAACCACGTCATAAATTACAAAACAATATTCAAGTTGTCTCTTCTGTAGGAGAAAGTTCTCGTCAAATAAGGGTTTTTTGTATTCCTTCTTTCTCTCAAACGACTGGTGAACATCTAAAGTCAATGTCCTATCATTCCACAAAATATCAAATAAACTTTGTACTTGTTACTAAGCCACAAACAACAATAATTCACTCAAGTGTCTACTGCCAAAGCAGGAAAGCCATCACAAAGGAATCGGACCGACATGCTGATAGTGAACAGAATCTTGTGTGAGTGAACTGTTTCCCTTTGCTGTGGTCACGTGATACTATTATGTGGTAAGTCGGGGCACACACTTGGTCTCTCATTGACTTACCATGCAACACAAATTGCACACACATTGCGCACCGTGACATAAGCCAGTGGTTGGGTAGTTAAGCTCTAGTTTGCCGGATTCATTGCATGGCATCTGTAGTGGCTTATCCCGTTGTGATGGAGTGGATTGCTATGCTAAGTTTCAACAATATTGTTCAACAAGTGGGGTTGTATGGTATTGAATAAACGTAGATTGATGTGCTCTGTTTCAACAATATTGTTCAACAACTAGGGTAGCATCGCATTGAATAAACAAAGATTGATTGATGATGTTGTCATGGAATGAAATACTGTTGAAATACTACACAATAAAAAAGCAGAATGGTTTGACTAATTTTGTTGAAATTTGGCACGGTCAAGGCCAATATGGAGGTCTGCTGTACAAAAAATAAAGCAACTTTCTCTGAGGAAATATTTCAAAATGGCGGGCAACAACAAGTTTTCGAGTTATTTCAATTTAAAATAGAGTTGTGAAGACCTGTATAGCAAGGGCGTGTACCCAGGGATAAGGTTTCGGGGGTTGAAGAACTAGATTACAAAGGGTAGCCGGTTAGGTCAACGCAACTCCTCCCCCCCTCGATATATGGAAGGGCCGGTGGGATTTTTGGAAAATTAATGCCTGAAAATGTGTATTAAAATCTACCTGACTACATAAAATTATGAGAAATTATCTTATTATCACAAGATAAATAACAAAGCTACCTCGTATTCATCTGAGCTGCAAGCTGCCTATCTCGTGATAGGCCAGCAATGAATGACTCAGCTAGTTCTGAATTCGACCGGTAGATGGCTGCAGTTACTGGGTGATTTACAGCTTCAATCTTTACAGACACGCCTCCAAGCTCCGCCTCTCTCCCCTGATTGGTCGGCAATGCACAACGCAGCTAGTTCTGAATTCTGTCTAAGATGGCAGCAGTTACTGGGTCATTCAAGTTACAACTTCATTATTCCGCCGTCTAGATGTCAGAGGTGTTCTACACTCATTCTTATCCAATGGGAAAGAACAGATTCTTTCTATTGAATATTTGGTTTGATACTGGAGAATTAATCTCTGAATCAGCCTTGTCACTCAGAAATAGATGTTTAACATGTTAAAACTGACAACTAATACAGGATTCAACGAGCTCTATAGCCCACATTAAAAGATTTAATCATACAAATCTGATACTCCAACACAAGATCAGTGCATACAAAATCATAAACCACCAATACTGAACTGTAATAGCTCTGAATATATCCAATTCTATTCCAGTTAGGCCTATCCTATCATTGATTAGTCTAAGAAGAAGATTCGCCTACTCAAATCTTAATATTGTCAGCTCAAGGTTCAATACATACAAAACTGAACTAATACATACAAAACTGAACTAATACATACAAAACTGAACTAATACATACAAAACTGAACTAATACATACAAAACTGAACTAATACATACAAAACTGAACTTAGATAGCGAAATGGGAATGAATCAGAATAGCATTTTCAATCCTTGGGAAGGAAACTTTTCTCCAATACCCTATAGGGTAAGCAGAAAAATATAGATGATGCCAATTGCACGTACAGAATTTTCAATCCGCTCACCTAACTCTCGCTCGAATATCCGCTGTGTATAGTTTACCATAGGAATAACGTTCGCCACATAGTTAGCAAGTTCACACCACTAAATCGATGCTTTTGTATTCATGCGTTGAGCTGGAAACTCCTATCAGACAAGTATTCAACAGGCGAGCGCATTGTGTTTGCCCGTTCCTGTGGCGTTGAGGTTCATCAGTCAAATTCCGTGTTCAGGGATTGGGGTCGATAATGATAACTGTGCAGACTCTCAGCTGGCAAACTGATACTCCTCGCTCATCATAGACCTTATCTAATGAATCTCAGGTAATCGATACGACTGGATACCCTTCAGTGAAATCGAGGAGAGTTTCCACGGGAATACTGGGAAGGAAGGATCTGGAATATTATTTTGAAAGGGTGTGTAATTAATACGCTTAGTGAATGTAATTCTCATGAAATCTACCGAATCAAAATCTAATTCAATTTTATGTGAACTCATAAATCATGTAACACAATTCCTGCAAAGTCAATCACAATATGTAATACTGTATATATAAACATATATTATTATAGAAAACCAAAATCAAAATTTATAATTTGGAAAGTGAGACAGAACATCTACAACGTCAATAACAATATAGTATAACTATACATAATATGATTATAACAACTCAAAAAAAAATGTAAAACCAAATTCAAGAATTAGAGAGTGAGATAGAACAGAATCACTGTTGTTGAACAAGTTAATATCACTCAGCAAAATCTACTTATGAGCTTTTCTCTTGAAAATGATCTCAATACAGAACAATGCTTGTAAAATAGTACTTGTGAACAGTACACAGAAAACTCAATGCTTATTTAGCGAATATTTCAGTTGTTTACAGAATCAGTAATATTATCAGTGTCAATAACAATATTAGTTTCCTCATTTTTGTAAGATTAAGAAAATCTTATTATTAAGCTTTGTTAATGATGACAAGCCATTCCTTTAGGCATTCCTATAGCCTAATGCACTTGATATTTTTGATAAGAATTGTACCATGAAGTGTTTAACGTAATCTATTGGAAAAGAATTCAAAATTCGAAATAAATGTATTCAGGGTAATCATCAAGCTAATTTAAAAAAGTGCGCTTTTTCTAGGAATCGAATGCCGGAACCACAGTACAATCTACCAACCAGAAAAAGCAACCTCCAATTAAGGAATCTGAAAGAAAACTAGACTCTTCAATATGGAGATCATGTTGTTACTTTTTACTTGCTTTATGTCACATAACAGCTCAAAGTTTGTTGACAACCTTCTGAGAATATATTTATTTGATTGAATCGAACTCGCAAATATAAAATTGAAGTGGGAGAGAATTGTAGGGAAGATGAGTTGCCGAGGAAAAACTTGAAAATGATGGCTGAAGAGGAATTGAAGGAATTGAAGGAAGAGGAATTGGAAAGGTTCATGGAATTTAATGGTACTCCATCTTTGAATAAGAGATTACAGGAATTGAACATGGTTCGTCCTTAGAAAAGAAACATAAAATTACTTGCTCTGTAAGATTCTTTCTTTGTAAATAAGATTTTTCTAATGATCTGGCTACGTAAATTGTGTACAATAACGGGAGAAGTGGAGTAAATATACGTTAAAGCATCCAACGCCAATAAATTGTGCAGTTTTGTATTTTTTCTCTCAACGAACGTAGTTCATTGAATCAGTAGAGCCTGGTTTCTCCTGAAAGCGTTAAAGCTTGAAGACTGGGCTCAATTCAAGCTCTGGTAATGTTTCACTCAATTCCGTACTCACTCGCTAGCCTACTTCTCCAACAAGTAAAAAATATTCTTTCTTCTCGTCGAATTTCTTCTGAGACTTTTTAAAAACTACCTTCCTCTCTCTTTCTATCTCTTTCGCTTTCTCTCTTTCGATAAAATTATTGTTCAAGGAAAGAATGGAGTATCGAGATTCAGTGGAAATTCTTTTCCATGGACATGACAAGGGCTGGGAAATGAAAGTGCATTAACAAGGGTTGAAATAACGTTCTTCTCACTTCAAAAACCGATAAATCAATGGGGAAGTACTCCACCATTAGCGTTATTGTAAGTCAAAGCCTTCCATTGACAGCTGAGTGTTGTCATCATTTCATATTCTGTCTGCGATAAGAGGGCATTTCAAGAAAAAAAAATCAGTTATAGCATAGAATAACTATTGATTTGGATTATCTCTGGTTTTATAGCTTCAATCGTATTTGAACAAGAATGAAGAACAAACCCCAAAAATGGAAATTTCTTCGACCTTCTCTCTAAACATCTAAATGTAATGTGATAGACTGCTATTTATGTCTTCTATACAGTAAGGCTAGGAAAAAATACAAATGGAATAAAGAGCAATAAAGAATAATAGAGCAAAGGGCAAAGAGTATAGAGCAAATAAGAGTAAGGCTAGGCGTACACCGGTTAGTCAAGACAAGACAAGACGAGATTAGTCACAGTACTTCACATAGTTGCTTATGAAGCAACTCACACCGATTAGTCATTGCATCGGTGTGTGCTGCTTCATAAGCTACTATATGAATTACTGTGACTCAATGTGACTAATCTCGTCTTGTCTTGTCTTGAATAACCGGTGTACGCCTAGCCTTATACTATTTTATATGTCTGATAAACTGAAACTACTATCGTACCAACATAATCATGTGGGTAGATAGCTTGCTTGGTACCGTACAAAAGCTTGCCACAGTAGAGTAGGTCAATCTACACATTTATGTGAATACATACAGCACACATTTATGTGAATACATAACGTTTCATGATCCTTGAAGTATTCAAATTCTCTCACACTTTCCTATTGATCGAGCTGCATTGACATTTCTTTCACACCACAATTTCATGAGCATAGTACAGAAGAAAACCTTTTGATATATAAATGATGGGAGCCTAGAGAGAGGAGCGAAGAAATTCGTACCTTTCAAAGGAGACTGACGAGTACAACCCCGGTAGCAGGTGTTTTATGCATACATTTTCTCAACCCTTATTCATGTCGTTTGAAGAAAATTCCCAAAAGGGAATTGCGGTCCTTTGAATGTATACGGTGACTCACAAAAACACTTCTGGATTGTTCCACAATATTCATACTAGGACCCCGCAGCTGATGTTACTTTTTTATTGGATAAATCGAATTGATAATGTTGGACGTGAAATAAACTTGAACGCAAAACAAGTGGAATTTATTTATTTATTCATTTACATACATACAAAATTCGTAGCCTATATATTCCGGATATATATTCGTGGATATTGTATATATTTTATTTTAGATACAATATATAATAAAATTGACTCCCAGCGCTCATAGTGGATTTTTTGTGCAAAAACTCTGACAATTTACCATGGGGAAAGGATAGGCCATAAGCCTTAACAATGCATTTAAAGTATAGCCTATTGTTGCATTCCTAATTATTGTATTAATACCGTTCATGATATAGTAATATATAATATAGTAATTGCGTCTACTATTCCTTCCATATTTCCAAACGTGAATAATTGATTCAAAAAAGAAATCGGATCTCAGTTTTGAATTAATCAAGTGAAAAGTCCAGTTCAAAAGCATTATGATTGATTTGAAGTTTCGCGCCTATGACGCATTTTAAAGTAATAACCAGCCTGTGAATGAATTGTTTTGAGACGCTCGTTTACTAACGTTAAATCAGCTGTTTTCTGACTACTTGAAAGAATCCTGCTATAAAAAGCAATAGGAATGAACTCAGCTGTCGCTAAACTACATCGTCTGCTCAATCAGCATGGAACATAACCTTCAAAGTTGATTTTAAAACTTGAATTGAAGATTATAATAATGTTTAAGAACATGCGATGAGTTCATTTTATATTATTCTAAATATAATTCCACAATCAATATGTAGGAAAACTAGCGACAGGGAATTCTATTTCAATTATGAACTGATTTTCACGTACTTAAGCCTATCCTTCACATGTTGAATTGACAGAAAAGATGCATACGATTATCCACCAGAGTGCAACACCGTAGATGCTCACAGCGAATAGGAACCGAAAGTGCTAGGCTGTATTTGAGAAAACTTGAATAATAAAAGATAAAAGTAAAAGATAAAAGTAAAAGCAATCCATCATTCAGGGACCGCATTTAAAAAACTTTCATATAGAAGAAAGTACATATAGAAGAAGATACCTATAAAGTTAATATATGGTGCTTAGTCCTTGTACACTACAATCTCTATACCAGGTGGTAGTGTTCAATCTTTTTCCAATTTTACTCAACTGAAACGCGCGTACTTTCTCCCACCAACCCATGGTGGAACCATAGTAATGTCATAGGAGATTTGTGTAGTGGATAGTGATGGATGAATCAATTAGGCTGCGTCAACAGCGTATGATTTATTCCCGTGTCATATTTTTCAGCTCGCCCGATTCGGGTAAATTGAGAGATGCGAGTATTATTGAGTTATCTCAACTCAACCGTGCCGAATGCCATCTCACGACACGAAAAATCAGCAAACATTTCGTGACTCCATGACATTGACATTTTGACGCCTGTGTACTGCGAGGGTTGTTAAATCTGTTTTAGATTCGATAAATGGCGTCATTTATTTCAATTTTCACATTGATTGCTTCCCTAACAATTCAACTGGATGAAGTGGCGCTTTCTGAATTGGATGTGATTATTGCGAGACCTGTGTATTGTGAGGGTTGTTAAATCAGTTTAAGATTCGATAAATGACGTCATTTATTCGACATTTCATATGATTGCTTTCCTAACAATTTATCTGGATCATCATTAACATGTGTTGCTTTTTAAATTGGATGTAATAGAATTGGATATGAAATGATGATGCTTCAGGATCAAAACTGACCATATCATGTAAAAATAGTGCAAAATTCCGCCGATTTGATTGAATTTTAAGAGCTACATATAGTTGAATTTATCTTGCAACCTATTAGGCCAACTAATTTGGTATCAAATTGTAGGTAATTTAATTTACTTTCAAAACTATGCTATATGTGTCCGATATTGAAAGCGATTCTTCAGGGTCAATAAATGTTACATTGAAAGTGCTAAATCTTGTTTGTTTCAATTTTGTATGGTTTTTGAAGATAATCAGGAAGTTTGCCGAGGTCGAAAACTTGGATTTTACATCGCAGGACTATCACATACAACATAAGAAAAAGAAACCTCCTATTTCATGCAAGGTGAAATGAACTATTTTACCAGGCTACTTCTATCAACTGATCTATCTATTTTTTTTATAGATCACCCATTCAGCAATTTCAGTAGGCCAATCATTCGAAAAAACAAGCAGGATACTTACAAAAAACCTTTTGAGATAACGTTATATTAAGATTATCATTATAGAATAATATAGCATTATCATTCTTCTTATAATGAATATTCTTATTGATGAAAAATTCACTTTCAACTACTAAATGCATGAAGGAACTTTGACCAATCACATATAAGAAACGTTTTGCACGAATGAAAACTACACCAAGCCCAAGTACACTCCCTCTTTTAATGACGAAATTCTATTGGCTAATGAGAGCTGACGTAGGCTTCTGGAGACTCCATTTTGTTTGTCAAAGTTTTCAGTTTCTGAAAATGGCTGCCAGTATTCTTGTGAGCTTCTCAATGCATGAAAGGGAAAAGTTTTTAACTTTGAACCAGTACGAATCGTGCTATATTAATTCATTTGAATTAGTTCAGTTGTCATATTCGTGCTGTATCATCACATGTGTCATTATGAATGATTGATTATAAAATTGTGTTATATTATTCGTAATTTATTTTGAATTGTTTCTAGCTGGAGAAATCTGCATTACCATTTAGCTGAGGAAGGTAAATCACACTATATTGAATGCTTCTGAAACATAATTGTCTTTATTATAACAAATTAACAATAGGCTATGATTGATTGATTGCTTGATCATTTGATTGATTCATCAATTTGTTAATTACAATTCAATGTGCTGGAATTGTAGAATAATGTATCATATGTGATGCAGATAAAATTTAATCTACAAACTATAAGAATGTTGTTGACGTTATTGTAGGTAAATCACATTTTTAATTCAAGACTAAAATATTAACGTTTTAGTTTCTCCCACATCTTCACTTTTGTGCAGAAAATTAAATCAAATTAAACCAGGATTGAAAAAACAATATGTAAAGAAGAGTATTGTTATTTTTTTCGGAGAATTTTCCAACCTACTGAACCTACTGAATTTTCAAAATTATTCTCTGTAATAGCTCACAGTTGTCACAGCTACAGCTTTTGAGAGTGCGATAGGCAATATTGCTTGAACTTTCCCACTTTTACCCACTAACTCTCTCACTCATTCTCTTCCTCTTACTCTTTGAACCCTTCTTCTCTTCATCTCTTTCTCCTTTTCTCTCTATTGTTGAACTCTTACACAACTTTTTTATTAGTTGTTTCCCCTCTTTCTCTTTCTCGTTTCTCGAATCTCCAACTCATAATCCTCCTCTTCCTTCACGTCCGTACGAATAGGTAGAAGATAATATGCCGACAACAGATGCTGCTCTGCAAAACTTCATTGCCAAATAAGAAAGCGCTGACACCGAGACAAAACACTGTGGGGTTTTCACATGGGAAATCACAACTTGTCATAATAGCCTATACCCTGGGCCTGGCTGCGCTGGCAGTCCTACACTGTTATGACCTTAAGCTCATAAACCAGATTTTATTTTGTCATAAAAGGCGACAATTTCATGTCTGTGTACTCGACTGGAATTTATTTCGAAATCAAATGGCTATAAAAATGTCACGCTAAGCTTGTGGGGATTTACTACAAGATTCATATTCCATGGAAATATTTCACCTTCAAGTTTAATTATTCTCAAAATTAATTAATGCATCAAGGGTTTCAGAGATAAGATTAATTGCAAGAGAGAAAGTCTTCGGAAGTAATGGAATCTGTGACGCCCAGAGCTTGGAAAAACGTGCAGAAATAAATAAGGTGAAGATATGAGAAAAGCTATGGGGGAAATTCATCATAGTTTCTATTCCAAAGCTGGATTTCCAGTGGCTTCTAAAATTATTCATAGAAAAGTTGAGATAGAATAGATTAAAGTTGTAGAGGGAAACTAATTGGATCTTCAGAAAGTATGGAAAAAATTAAGGTTTCAAAGTTATAA
Organism: Laodelphax striatellus; assembly: GCA_017141395.1. Classification (NCBI taxonomy): domain Eukaryota; kingdom Metazoa; phylum Arthropoda; class Insecta; order Hemiptera; family Delphacidae; genus Laodelphax; species Laodelphax striatellus. The sequence goes on along the minus strand of CM029536.1, from coordinate 4,383,198 downwards.
GTGGCTTTTTCTTGACAAAACAAGATTATAAGAATCTAGTATTATAACAATGAGTTTCGAATTTCAAATTGAAAATGCTTCCTTAAAACTAAATTAATTATTTAGCCCACGTAAGCCTTGGCATAATCTTAACAGCTTCCATGAAGACGTTGTTAAATAGACCTCGTACTCTAATGAGTATCCAGATAAACAACATTAACTATTTCATAACCCATTCATTCATTTCTCCTACACATTTTAATTCTCAAAAATCAAAACAATATTATATCATGACGTTTCTATGTTTCAATGCTTCTTCGATAAATTGATTTGAATTGAATTTTTATTCTCAATAATACAAGAAAATATATACATGACAAAATACAACAATATAATAAAGAGATAACTAATGGAAAAATTGTGCAAGAGTTCAACAATAGGGAGAAAAATAGAAAAGGAGAAAGAGAGAAAGGGTGAAAGAGAAAGAAAGAGAATGAATGGAAGAGTTAGTAGTAAAAGTGGGAAGTAAGATATAACTTACTATGGAACATATTTGAAAATTATAGCCCAGAATGTTTTACGTACATTATTGTAATGAAGAAACATTTCGAAATGATTTCAAACGTTTTTCGAAATGTATCTCACGCAATTTGTTGATTAGAACAATATGGTTGAAAAATTGAAATTGGACATTCTGTATATCGTGTTGCTGAGCTGAAATAGTTTTTCTCAGTTAAATATATCACGGATATTTGAAGCTTGCAAGTACCAAGATTTGTCACGGATGACGGCTGAGAATGGAAAAGCAATGTCAGCATTATTATTAATGATCCTGAGAAAAATGTTTCACCTCTATACAACCATCCCTCCAAAATTATTATTTTTGATATTCTTCTCGTTACTCTTCAATGCTTTCTTACACTTTATTTTCCATGAATATTAATTGTTAGGTAAATTTCCAGTAGTTCTTACTTGATTAGGTTTTAGTTACATATATTATTGAACAGTCATCGCTCTTATAGTATCGTCTTATAGGCCCTCATTGTAGAGAATTTTTTTGTTAAGAATTTGTAAGGGAGGAAATGAGATATTATATTATGATGATATTATATAGCATTATTAAATAGGAATTTCGTTCAATTAATTGTTAAGAATTATTACTTCATAAAGTTAAAATTAGAAATTTGGAAGTATTCAAACAATACAAATCATACGAAGGCCTAAAATCATATGCCGAAAGTAGAGAACTGCATCCAGGAATATTCCTTCCTGAGAAAATTCAATCTTCAATGTTATTCCAGAACTTGAAAAAATTGAATCCTCAATTTCAAACAATAATATGCTGAAGACCAAGTTTGAATTAAGAATAACATAGCTGGAAATGGAAGTGGAATATTTTGAGCCGAAATTTTTGTATTCTATGAATGTTAGAAGAGCAGAGTGCTTTCAAAGATGCGTGGGACTGGGCTTCGTGGGTGAAATGTTGAAGTTCATTTTAAATATTCACGGACTGATATCCAGTGTCTCTCATAACACGAGCTCAACATTGCGTTACAAGAAACATCGCAAGAGGCTTGAGGGAATTACTTCAACTACCTACTATATTATACCCAGCTTATTATAATATCATTTTCAAATTGAGACGGACATCCACTACTGGTAGCGATTTACTTCACAATAATTTTGTTAATAATTTAATTTCAATTGAACGATTCCCGTTCTGTCTGGCACTTTTTGACCGTATCATTCTTCACTTCATTACCCACGCACAAGTAAAACACATATCCGCAGAAATTAATTGATTTTTTGCGGCATCATCCGCAGAAAAAATTTGACTCAATTCAATTGAATAATACAAGACACATAATGAGTATTGGAAAAACATCTCCATAAAAATTGAAAACATGTTTTTAAAGAATATCTACTGTACTCATGGTCTTAATAAATGGTCATAAATTATTATTCATATTTTAAAAAAAAATATTATAGTAGGTATTCTTTTAAAATACATGTTTGCAATTTTTAAAAAGATGTTTTTCCAATATTCATTGATGTAGCCATAGCCTCCTCTAAACTACAGTTGAGAGGGGGCTATGATGTAGCTGATATTATTCAATTGAAGTGAGTCAATTTTTTCTACGGATGATGCCGCAAAAAGTCAATTAATTTTTGCGGTTAAGTGTTTTACTTGTGCGTGGGTAATGGGGTGAAGAAGTGCTTTATACGGAACGGGAATCGTTCGATTGAAATTTGACATTCCCATGCCAGAAATGTTCGACTGACAGAGGCATAATCCAGAAGCATTCTGCAAGACAGAAGCTACTGATTACTCCTCCTTTAATGTACCCATTGGTCCCTACTTCAAAGGCCGGTTGACCTCTTAACTTAATTACAAAAGGGTGCGTTTGCCGCTTCCTTTACTCTAAACCAAGCTATTAGCTGACAAATGGTTTCCAGTTTCCAGAAAGCGACCACTAAACTTGTGTCCAACTACTTTCTGTGTGCTGTAACTGCTCTTGTGCGGTAGATAATTGTGAAAGGTTTGCTTGTAATTGTAACTTAATCTGCAGATCGGGTTGTTTTTCAAGTACTGTGCTCTTATCCTCAATCCGGAATCTTCCCCCTCAATCACTTAATCCTCAACTTTAACCTTGACTTAAAAAAATGGATGAACCTGAACTGATCTACTACCTATCTTGCATTGTCATTTCATGGACTGTCTTTACTTTCATATTGTTACATTTTTTATTACTATTTATGATAGTGTACTTGAATAATATTCATATACCATATAATATTATGGATGAATTGACATTCTTCATGCTTGGAGTCTTTCAAGTTTAGTAAGAAAATTAAAGACTAATGAGGTGAAGTAATATTATGAGAAAGGGATTAAAATGAACAATTACTGATTCAATGATGGTTGTAAAGCAAGGAATTGTGAATTATCCACGTCCAAGTAGCCTACTAAGTTCACTTACTCAGACAATGGCGTATATTATAGGCTAATTAAATAATGAATGTCAGACACTGTACTAATCGTTGTTAATGTCTTATCTGGGATTCTATCTTTTGAATTTTGAATGATGAGGAAAGATAAAGATTAATTTTATTATTTACTTGTTATAAATAATAAGGTAGCCATTTACTGTACAATAAGTAAAGCCTGCAAACAAAGCACAGTGTGGCTTGTTACCCCATCTTGTTGGAACATTGTGTGTTCATTCACTGGAAAACGGGCGAGTTGTGGCGTAAGAAAATTCTGGATCATTGCAACGTAACGCACAGAGTTAACAGTCACAGCGCTTCCATTGATATCCTCAAAGAAAAATGGGCCTATGATTCCTCTTGCCGACATTGCGCACCAAACTTTTTCAGCATGAAGAGGCGTTTGATGAAGTGCGCCAGGGTTTTCCTCCGACCAGTATCTGAAGTTTTGTTTATTAACAAAACCAGAGAGGTGGAAATGCGCCTCATCGCTCATCCACAAGTTGTTTACTTGGTTGACATTTTCTTCAAGTCTTCTGACCATTTCCTCACAAAATTGTAATCGTTTCTTATTGTCAGTTGGTTTGAGAGATTGCACAATCTGTATTTTGAATGGGTGAGAATGTAAATCATTATGAAGAATCCTTCTAACTGATGTGTTACTTATTCCAAGGCGTAGAGCATGTTGTTTGGCAGATCGGCGTGGACTTTTGAGCACTGCATGCTGAACAGCAGGGATGTTTTGAGGGGTTCGAACGGTTTTTGCACTCCCACCTCGTTTTTTAGACGTTGATCCAGTTTGTTCAAGGTTGTTTATCCACGAACGAATTGCGTTATCCGAAGGAACAGGCCTGTTGCGCGGTATGTTGAAATGGCGTCGGAAATCACGTCGCGTTTTCACCAAACTCTCACCATTCGTATAATACGCTTTAACCGCGTAGCCGCGATGTTCACCCGTCCAACGATCCATCTCAACTAAATGGCTGGACACGCAGATAGACCGGAGCCGGCCATTATTACCCCCACCACTCACATTCCAACTGTCAAGGCCATCTCAAATCTTCCCGTTTCACTGGCTAACCCAGTAGATAACTCTAGATTGGAAAACGGTTGCAAGTTGATGATAGATTGGGCAATTCACACTTCACATTCGAACTAATTGGAAGATGGACCATATAAGTTGACATGTATATTGTAAGTGAATAAAATATGATATATACATAATAAATACATGAATAAATGTCTCATTATTCATGCTTAGAGTCTTTGAAGCTTAGTAGACAATTTCAAGACTAATAATGAGTACTAATGATTCTTACAAACGGACAATGAAAGTGGATTTCTGAGTGTTGTCATTGATTTTCATAAAGAAACTATCAACTTTGAATTGGCAGAAATTATCTTAATGAATAATTAATGTATGCGTTATTTTCAAAATATAACATTCATGTCTGATACTAGGAGCAAAACATTGTTTCTCTTATGTCTCAAGAATTGTAAGCTGGATTGTCTCCAGTTATTCAAGACAAGAGTTTCCAGGCGATGTCTTAAATAAGCAAGACACAATCCGAGCTCTGATGAGGAAAGATGGGAACATGGGACCTATAATCCTTGTGTACCGCTCCACCATTGGCTACTCTAATCGAGATGAAGGGACCAGATTAGAAAGATCCAGTCCAGCTGATGACAAAAAGGGTACCGTAGAGATGGTAGAGGATCATTCTAAGCTTTCCCAGGATGGATTGAAGAAGGCTGCACTCTAGATCCAAGAACTAACTCCTACATAAATCTCACGATTGTCCCTCAATGATTGAGCATGTTCTTGCTCTTATAAATTGCAATTATGATTTTCCATAACTGGAGCTTCTGTCATGAATATCATCATTATCAATTATCTAGTTATAATTTTCTCATTCATTGATACCAAAGTTATTCATAACAATTTTACTTTATTCATTGATTTTGATTTATTTTTGGAGTTTCTCAAGAAAACCTTTAAAGATAAATTGAGAAACTGTATCGTAAATCGAAAAAGGTACTGAATAATAATATTTACTTGTACGAGTACTATATCAATCGAGAATAATTTCAAATTTTCTTTGAGAGATCATCGAATGATCATTTTTATGTTACAATAAATTTAATTGATTGATTTTGCTGTACACGTGTAAACACAGCACTCGGAAGTGATTGATTCGGGCAAGATTTGAATAAAAGCATACAGAAAGCATTACTCAAAGCATTGTTGTTCTTGTGTAAAGCTTTCTCTTTGATAAAAGTTACTCGAAATGTAAAGAATAAACTTGAGGCGTAGTCTTTATTACTAGACTGTATCTGCAATTAACTAAGTATTTTTATATTCAATTCATAACATAATGATATACATTTCAATACCCTCTCTTTGGCTCTAATACTTTTTAATTTAATCCCCTAAATGCTACTTCTACTGACATAATATCCAACCTCCAATTACTTTATTTTAATGCTTAAATTTGAGCTTGCAAAGTATTTTATTATTCACATGGCATTGAAAAGAAAGAGTAGTTGGTTTTTCGATGTGAATGTGCCTTTATCTAAAACATTTATGAAATCGAACGTCACTACAAAACTTTGGTAGGAGATGATCAATAATTCGATATCTCCAAGCTATTATCAAGTAGTAAGGAAGTCCAACATCAATATTACGATACACAGTTTTGATGAGTTCCGCTGTGCTTCCAATGTAGACTAATGTAATAACTCTTATCACAACAATGTATCCACTAGATGCGTTGTATTGGGTCAAGTAGTGATTATCTGGTAAATAGTCAACCAATCAATAATTATAGCATATATATAGCTCCTATATTATATATAATAATAGCTCCTACGAGCGGAATGAGGACTCCGCCACAATAATTTGGTTTATCTTGTCAATAATAGGAGACTATCGATTCGATAATCAAGTTTGAACATCTACTGATCCTGGGAATAAGCTGATAACCATATATTGATGATACTAGATATGATACAAGTAAGGGACTTCGTTATTAGAAAGTTGAACTTGATTCTTTGATGAGCAATTTGTTACATGTGAGTTGGGGCTCTAGAAAATTCCATGCTTTATGTGACTACACTTTATGGGATCACAATTTTGAAAAATTATTTTCAATCTAAATTTTAAACATATATTATAATCAAAAAAGTTATTAAATGAAGCACCAGTTTTCCTTCTAGAGAAAAGTTTGAATAAACTTCATCTCATCACTTTGAAATGTAATGAAAAACCTGGCATACATTACTACTAATTCGAAGTCATATCCACCAAGGTGGAATTTCTTGAATGTGGTGCTTTTTCGCGCTCAGCCAATGTGTAGAACGTTGAAGAGAATCCATTTCTGAGATGAATTGCTGCTACGAGATTGCGAAGAAAAGGTGAGAAACACATCAAAATGTATTGCTGAATTCCTACGTCACAATACTGCGAGTTAGGAGGCAAAAGTCCTCAGAATTACTGAACCGGCTCCACTCTTATTCTCGTCTCATTTTTGCATGAAAGAATTTATTATGAGATTTTGACTAGAGTATGCACTTAAAATCTATTACTTACAAGATGTGTTCTTGGTGCATGGGATTGGTACTCTATATTTGGAATTCACATTGTAATTAGGGAAATTGTAATTGGTTTTTGCCGTATAAATATAGAAAAATACTCAGTGTCTTCTGTATGTACTATCAGTAACAGTAACACTGTATGAGAATACGGTATTTCTGCAGAAAATAGTGCAAAAATGATTCAGAATGTAATATTAATTACAAAGCACATTTTCATTATATATTTTACAATATTCCACTATATTTCATTTTCACTATATTTTTCTCATTAGTACATTATTTACATTTCATATTTTCAGTTCACATTCTAATAACATTGACGTCAGCAATCTCAATCCTATTTTATAGAAGAAGACGTGAGAGTAAGAAATGTGAATAAGATGCCTAAATAAAATGAGACATTAGATATTAGACAGTCTTTTAATCAGCTATTCCCATTTTCAAAATTTTCCAGTTTTCATGAAATCGGCCTCAGGAGCTACGAGGTAAGTTATAATTCTCGAAAATTATTGAAACATGAAGTTACTTGACTATCACTAGTTGTGGTGACATATATATAATCCTCAAATTCGCACAATGAAATAACATATTTAATTTGAGTATTCTATCCAGCATAATATTATATTGACTAGAAAATTAAATTTTTGTTGTGAGACGGTACCATTGAAAATATATCCTATATAGGGTATACAATCTCTCAACTAAGTGAATGAGGGATCCAGAGTCCCTGAGGAAGCACCATCATTGTCTCTAACAATAAGCTTTCCACGAAGCTGCAGTAAACAATGGGCCGAGTTTTGTACTGCCTCAAAAGCCCGCTTCAAGTCAGTAAAACAATTAGTTGTGAGTGGAGTCGAACTCAAATAAAGTGAACGAGCTAAGACCAACTTTGAGTCTGAGATGTGTGAATACATCGCTAAAAGACTTACGGTATGAATAAGAACCTGGAAATTTTGTGCTAAATAATGGAGCATACACGTATTTCAAATTAAAACAATTACCACGGATAGAGAGAATAATTTTCATTTCTCCTCTCTCTTTTCAGCTTTTATTCTCTCTTCTTTGCTCTATACTCTTTGCCCTTTGCTCTATTATTCTTTGTTCTTAATTCTATTTGTGAGTATCAGTTTATTATGTAATATGTCCATTGTCCATTTTAAAGAATGAATGCAGGTTTATAACGGTAGATTCTGGCCATATATCTCAAGACTCTCTGGTACTTGAGACAGCTAATCACTCATTTGAACAAATCAGAATTAACTTTCTGTGTAGTAGTGAAGGTGATGTTGTGGTAGTTATCCATACTGAATAAGAAGACTTGATGTTGTCAAAACCACATATTTAATAAAACAACGAGATACTGCAGTTTCGGTTGTTACACCATTATCAATCTCTGGTAAAATAAAACTGTACAAGTACAGTGTACAGTGTAGCAGAATTTATACTCGTGACCGAGCGCTGTGATTGGCAGTTGAATGGCCTATCAAGGTGAACGACTGCCATTGGCCTAGATAAGCTCCTCCCACAATGGGCGGTTTCTACAAACATCACAGCAATGGCGGTTCGAACAATCAACATAGTAAAGAAATTATTGATATTTACAAAAACAAATGGACTAAATAGGAATGTGGAAGAGAACAATGAAGAGAAGAGAAGAGAAATGAAGAGAAGAGAACAATGTGGAATAAAAATAGCAAGAAAATTAAATGACAAACAAACTTGGGCTTATGATAAAACTAGATTTGTGGTATTGTACTGATTGAAATGAATCTGATAATTTAAACTGTAATTTGGATCATTCCTTCCAAATCAGTATTATTGTGATCACAAGGCTCGCACAGAAACAAAACTCCAATTATATTCATTCTAGCATAAGGGAAAGAAAATTTAATTTAATTTATTAAATTCATAATTCCAATCATATTTAAGTTTATTCTAATCATATTGATTCATAATAAAATCATACATTAAAATAGAATAGAATGACTTCTCTACTCTTCTGATACATGGTAAAGTTAGGATAATAATAGGATAATACCCACTTTTAACACTCAACCACAACCATATATTTTTGTCACAGGCTGTTAGATCTGTAACCCGTTGGTAATTGATTGAGCATAATATCTATTAATTCGCATGCATCTAGAGCATTTATTATTCTAGTTATTTGATTTAATAATATAATCCTGCTACTTCCAGCTAACGATACAGGAGCACATAATAAATCTCTTCATTATTATATCATTCCGTCAAGTCTTAATCCTTCGTAATAGCTGCTTAATAATTACAGATTGTAGCCATAATTGGTTATGTCCCCAGAGTTGAGACGCTATTTGGTACAAGAAATTTCGAAGATATATGGCAGATAGTATGAGACAAAGATTAATGAGACGGAAGTATTTGGAGGGCAAGTTTACTGTCGGGCCTGAGAAGATGGATGGCGGTGGATCATCATTGGGAAAAGCCTTTTTCTATCTTCTTCACACAGTGCAGGCCTTTTAGTGAAACCTATAATTGGAACTGGGAAAAGTGTCGCTTTGACTGCTCAAACTTTTATCGCTGCACTGCCCCCGGCGCTACAATCAGATGATACTCTAGCTGCTCTCTACCATTACGTTTTTCCTTTTTTCCTCCATTTTTTCTCTTCCAGCTTCTTCTTTTTCTTCTTTCTTCTTCTTCTTCTTCTTTCTCTTCTTCTTCTTCTCCTCCTGTCTTCTTCCTCTTCTTCTTCTTCTTCTTCTCCTTCTTCTCCTTCTCCTTCTTCTGTTTATTTCTTCTATTTCTTTCTCCTCCTTTTTCTTCTTCTTCTTCTTTCTCCTTCTCCTCCTGTCTTCTTCTTCTTTCTATTGTCTTCTTCTTCTCCTCCTCCTCCTCACTCCCCATTCTTCTTCTTCTTCTTTCTTCTTCTTTCTTCTACTTCTTTCCTCCAGTCTTCTTCTTCTTCTTCTTCTTCTTCTTCTTCTTCTTCTTCTCCTTCTTCTGTTTATTTCTTCTTGTCTCTTCTTCTTTTTCCTCTTCTTTCTTCTTCTTTCTCCTCTTCTTCTTTTCTTCTTCTCTCTCCTCCTCCTTCTTCCTCTCTCCTCCTGTCTTCTTGTTTCTATTGTCTTCTTCTCCTCCTCCTCCACCCCCATTCTTCTTTCTTCTTTTTCTTCTCCTTTCCTCTACTTCTTCCCTCCTGTCTTCTTCTTCTCTATTTCTTCTTATTCTTTCTTCTTCTTTTCTTCTTCCTCTTCTTCTTCTTCTCTCTTCTTCTTCTTCCTCTACTCCTCCTGTATTCTTCTTCTTCTCCTCCTCCTCCTCCTCCTCCTCCTCCTCCTCCTCCTCTCCTCCTCCTCCTCCTCCTCCTGTGAATAAATTTATTCACGTTGTTGATTGTGAACTAACAATGCTTTTTTTCTTCTTCTTCTTTTTCCTCCTTTTCTTCTGTCTTCTTCTTCTGTTCTCTTCTTTTTCATCTTCTTCTTCTTCTTCCTTGTTTTTCTCCTTCTTTTATTTTTCTCAATGCTCTCTCGTCCAACCTGATCGATAACCTCATCATGGAAAAATGGTACTGCCTCTCACTCACAGAAAAAAAGAAGTATCTCCATTAATTCCAATATTGAGCCCTGCCCTGTCTCTATGAACAGCTCGGCGTGAAACAGATTTTCTCACTTTGAAAAATGATTCCCATATCGATGGCTCAATAATTAGCTACGCTCAATTTCTTTTTCCATCAGTCTTTTCTCGTCAAAATTCTACTGGAAATTTTACTCTCAAAACGTTTCTGAGGTGCGAAAAGTTTTGTTCTGCTTCCCCAATTAGAGGTTGGACTCATATCAGTTTGTTTCTATGCAATTTTTCATCTCCCAATCTATTGCATTTTGCAACCTGACTCTATTGAGAACAGATCCGATAAATACAATTCAACGTGGTTGCTGAACTGGCGAAATTCATTTTGAAAACAAAGTTTCTTCGTGATTTCATCAAAACAATCGCTAAAGATGTTAACTCTGAACTGGTATCGATAAGTTTAGTTCTATTAACTGCCAGAAGTAGCATGTAACATCTGAAAATGTTACAGGGGCTCCAACCCGAACAAGCAAAACTTGATTTCATATTTGCATTATCAGTTTCCAGACACGATTAATGAGATAAGTTTCAAGTGATAAATATTAAGCAATAGAATCTCTACAACTAGTGTCCGGTAACATGTCTTCCTAAAAATGAAAATGATCTTTAAATTTAAGACAATATCATGTTTCTTTGAACGCAAAGTTGAATAGCCAAGAGCGTTTTCTCAACTAGGGAGAGTCAACACTGTTGATTCTACTGAAATCTCCCAAAAAAATCAATTATATTCATTCCATTTCCCGAAGGAACTCTAGTTCCTCTTATTCAAGTGAAATTTTCTCTATGATTTGTTTAAAGAAGGAATAAAGTACATTATTTTATCATGCTCATGAACAACACCGTCCCATTATTTGACACTATTCTCAATCTTTTATCAATTTATCAATTCAATCTAGAGCAGAATTGAGCAAGACCCTGAACTGAGAACACTTAATAGACATAACAAACAAGAATAACAGAAGCAAGACCCTGAACTGAGAAACCTAAATAGACATAACAAACGAGACACCCAAATAGCACCAAATTCCTACGCGGCTCCAAACTTGTTAGAATTTATTCATAACTTACAGCCCAAATAACGAAAGCGGGTAGGAGCCAAATGGCGAGAATCTCGTTTTGGGCTGATGCGAGAGAAAAAGTCATTAAGGTTTTATTGGTGGCACGACGAGCCTTTCGAGAGTAATTCCGTGTTGTATCTGCTGCCGTATATCAGGAGCAGTAGGAAGTTAACAAGGGTTCCTATATATACACACGTACAGTCAGTGCGACTTCATCTGTACTCAACCTAAGGACTTGCCTGACTGTGAGATCTACAAGCTTCCCATTATCACTGGAGGATTCAAGTCATTCCAGCCCTGCTCTCGGAATCACAAAAACTATTAGGGGTTTACTCTTGTTATTACTTTGAACAAAGGTTTAAAGTCCTGCTCTCTTTTTGTTATCATTCAAATAGCTGAATTATAAGAAGGTAGAATATTAATCTGAACTAATAGCCAAGTGCTGAAGTGGGAAAACCTTTGTGATCTGCAAACAAATTCACAGGATTGATCAGTAGGCTACACAGGATGATGTGTTCCGAGTAGGTATTGAAGGGGAAACTAATTTTCGACTTTTCAGTTGAAAACATTGGCCACTAGTCATCATAGAATAGATTGCAGTGTTTGAAAAATAAATAATTAGAATTACCCTATACTACCTAAAATGTGGTAAATGAATGAAATTTGTAAATTAATTTTCAGCATTCCCGACTACCAAAAAACATTCATTAATATAATTGTTTAAAATTGGATTGATTCTTGAGAAACCTTTTCCTGACTTCTCAATAATAATAAAATATTTAAATATGAAATCATTGCTGCTTTCCTTAATTGCTGGTCAAATTTGTTTTAGTTTTGATATGTTTTATATTATTTTCGTTTAAATTATGTATGTTATAGATGGGAATCCATTATTTCTTCCTATTCCTTTACATTTAATCAATTGTTTACAATGTATTCTTCAACATTTCAGTTTTTTGACAAAATAAAGAATTGTTTGATTGTATTCGATTATATTAGAAATACCAAACAGTTAAAATGGTTCGGCCGTCCATTGATGATCTACTCTACACAGTTCCATTCATAAATACATAATATCCATGAATATTTTACAGTAGAACTAGATCTTGTTTCTTTTTGGTTGGTTGAATTGTCTATACAAACAATAACAGCTTCACTTTTAGCAAAGGCAAAGGTCTTCAAAAAAGTAGGACCCGATTGCAATGTATAATAGAGTATTTGAGTTTGTGAAACCCTTTGCATTCACAGTATGCTCGCGTCGGCACCACAAATAATGTAGTTATTAATTCAGAAGGCTTCGAGTTCATGACAAAGACACCAAATTTCCAGAACCTCATTCGAAATGGCCTGAAACACGTGAATTTGTTATAAGACAAACTGATTCATGAGTTATTGATGAATGGAATAGGAGCCTCTTGAAGCCTCAGAGAGCTCTGATTTTGTGAAGTATTGATTCCAAATACATTCACATGAAAAGTGAAGGAATGTGTTTCATTCAGATATGAGAATTTCATGATACAGAGGAATTTCCTGAAATATGGCGAAGAGCAGAGCAGACGTTGCATGCTTCGACAACTTCATGAATGGCGTTCTCAACCTACCATGAAATTATTCCTTGCCAGCTCCTTTGTATGTATTGAAATAGAGAAGTGAGTCTCATTTGATCATGATAATGAAACTTCTCAATATTTCCTTCAACGTTCATTTATTAGGCCCTGAAGTAGGAAACAGAATGAGAGCATTCCAATCGTCAAATTATTTGAATTCAATTTTCAAAAAATATTTTCTCCAAACTACTGTATTTACTCAATCACAATTATTCAGCATTTATCTTTTACAATTCTACAGGATAAGAAACGTAGTTTCTTCTGTATTTATTGTGTTATTTGTAACACAATATCCACAAAGTATACAGAATATCTATCAACAGAGTAACAAGTACCTCAATGTAATAATACAGTAATAAAACACAATAATATCGAATATCTACAAAGTATCAAGTATCTCGATCAATAACTATATAATTTGGAATACAATTACTCATACATTTGGAATATAATTTCTGATAAAAATATGAGAATTTTTTAATTTGAATAAATTGACTCTACTGCTAGTGAGGAGAAAGTGACATCTTCTAACGTTAGTTGTAGCTCAGCAGGACTTGAACTTAAACTGAAATTTCATGTTTACTCAATTCTATAATTATGAAGTTAATATTAAAAATCTATTGTCGTGTCAATCTGATTGACAAGTAACAAATATTCATTTGTTCTACCAAATAAATGATTAATTGAACAAGTGGGGTACGAGTTCCTCGAATCCAGCCCAGCATTTATCTCCCATTGGCTGAAAAACGAAGTTTTTATAGTGTTATAATCCGTATGTACCCCATAATGAGTATGATGATCCATGACCCAATACTCAATACTAGTATAAATAAAAAATACTCAAAACTTAATACTCAATACTCATTGACCCAAACCAATTTGGCAACAATCACTCACGATCCTCAACACTATTGACAATGCCTTCCACATATCAGTGTCGATCCGTTTGTAAATCCCTGAGTAAATGCGTTGATCTGCCACTAATTTGAACTGAATTCGTAACAGAAGCTTTGAGAGTGCAGCCTGCTTCGCTTGGGCATTATTAATGATAACATAGGAGTCTCTTGGAAACGCCCATCTAACAAGGGATGTGACGGGGTTGTGGGTCTTATCAATACTCTATTGTTTTCGAAATGTAACAATGGCGCTTCAGTTTAATTATCTAGACTGCATTCAGCAGAAGTCAACTCCGGCCATAACAAACGAACAGTTATTGTCTCTCATTATAAATGAGAAATGTACTTTGCAGCTCCCTTTCCTTTATTCATGAGTGAACAGCACTCTACCTCCAAACAATATCACGTTAATGGAAGAATATTACCTTCATGAATGATATTGCGCTAAATGATCACGCATTCATTAGTCTCTTACACTCGAAATAACCGTTGACATCAACAGCCTTAATAGCAGCCCAAAAAGTCTATGAAACAGCAATCATGATTCATTGATCATGACATCTTTCTCCTCCTCCTTCTCCTCCTGACCTCCTCCTTCTTCACCTCCTCCTACTTCTTCTCCTTCTTCTACTTCTTTTTCTTTTTTTCTTCTTCTTGTCGTCTTCTTCTTCCTCTTTTTCTCTTCTTCTTCTTCTTCTTCTTCTGAAAATAATTCAAACATATTTCAGAAACGGTGATTCAATCATTTATTGTGTTTGCCAAGACGAATATTTTATTTATTTATTCAGCAATGAAAATACTTGAACTGTGTCTAAAATTCTTCCATGAATCGTAGCCTAATTTGTAAATCATGAAGCCTCCAAACTCCGCCTACTATCTCGTCAAAGGCCAGCAATGAGTGACTCAGCTAGTTCTGAATTCGACCGGTAGATGGCTGCAGTTACTGGGTGATTTACAGCTTCAATATTTACAGACACGCCTCCAAGCTCCGCCTCTCTCCCCTGATTGGTCGGCAATGCACAACGCAGCTAGTTCTGAATTCTGTCGTAATTCTGTTCTTCTTCTTTTTTTGATGAAATGATAAAATCCATCAAAGGGACGGGAAAATACCACAGCTTTTTCTTAACCAGTTAACGTTGTAAGCATTCTGTCTACGGAGATGTATGAATGAACAAAATGTTCTGAAAGACGAATGGATAAATTTTGGAGGTTGCATGAATGACATTGTAAAAATAAGGAGGGAAGCACTATCGCAATACATTAATTTTTCTAAAAATAGAGTGATATCTTCAGACAACAAAATAATCGAAGCATGAAAGAAGATGGTTAAATTTATTTAAAATTATGTGAATTACAACAACTGTGATAATAATTATTTAGAATAAGTTGTAGATATGTGAAAGCTCATGATTCATTGATAATTCATTTATTACAATTACAGTCGAACCTCCATTGAAAAAATAATGAATTGTCTACTCTTTCTGTGGTACATTTCCAATATTTTGACGTACATTTCTCAACACGTAACATATATTTGTGAAGTAGGCCTTAACAGAAACTTATAATGTTTAATAACTAAAAGGACAATGCTAGTACAGACAATCCTTCTCATTCGATTACGTAGTTCTATATATAACCCAAATTTCAACTCTATATTATAATATTGTCCATAATTTGAAACTTCCAACAAATCCAGAAATTCTAATTTGTAAACCCAACAAAACAGATGAAGAATGAATGAAATTATTGAAAGAGTAAATAGTACTGTATTTGTCAAGATTCAACCAGAAGCATCCGAAGATTGAGGGATGAGACTATAAAGCAAGCATTGATAATTATCATCTTTAACCTCATTAAGCAGTATTTAGCAGTTCACCGTCATGATGCAAACTTTGTGAGACATTTTCGGTATTCTGAGCCTGTCATAATTTATACAAAGTGAATGTCAGAGATTTATGTGGGCGTTTAGAGCTGCGCATGCTGTTCATCAGACCATGTAATTGTTTTGACAACTAATTGAAAACTCGACAAGCAGAAGGCATCCTTAACGGCTGACGCTGCTCTTCTGTGATTGGACAATTAAAAAAAGGAATCTACCTACATTTATAAGCACAATTATGCAAATATTAAAATCATCTTTCAAATTGAGAATTATTGAGAGAGTTGAGGATGCCAAGGTTTATTCTTATTCAAATTAGGAAGATTTCGGTAGATTACATTGAATTGTATTGAGTTGCAGATTCTATAAAGTAGACTAATTAATTTGGTGTAGTATTTCATCTCATTGAGAACTGGCATTAGAAGTCTGCCTCACCAAATCCAAGTTGACAGTACGTTTTGAAAACGTTTGAGAAATCAATATAGAAGGAAAAGGGTTCATGTGGATGAAAGCAATTAGTATCTATAGTTCGAATAAAACTAGTTGTCTCTTGGCCTGGTGTTCAAGAACCACTCACTAGAAACGTTTTTGTCAGAAAGTCCTATGTCCGAACAGTTTTATTCGAACTGTAAGAAGGATTACAACTATGATAACACTCATGGCATTGAAAGAACTATGAGGATTATTTCTCACCTTTTTGAAATCATTAGAATCAGAGTGTATTCAAACCATTCGACTAACTCCATGATGGTTCAATTTCAATTTTTATAGTGATTACAAAATCAACAATAATTAATTATGTTTAAGGATAATAGTGTATTGATAGTGTCGTAATGAACCGAAGTGAAGAGGAGGTGAAGAAGAAGAAGAAGGAGGAGGAGGAGGAGGAGGAGGAGGAGGAAGAGTAGGAGGAGGAGCAGGAGGAAGAGAAGAAGAAGAAGAAGAAGAAGAAGAAGAAGAAGAATTTTTCCGCATTTTTCATTGACTGGAGTAGCTCAATGTTGAAAGACTTGGGCTTCGTTACTTATTCAACTTTGGGATGAGCTAAGCAGGCCCATTAAGTGAAGTAGTAGCCTTCTGGCTGCACTTCCCCCTCTCCTTTGTACTTGTACTGCATATCCCTTCCATTCATCACTATTGGCTAGCTTCTGCCAGTGGAAGTCCTTTTATCTGAAAGTCTCTTCTTTCGGGATGTTCTACATACAAGCACTTCCGTGTTCCATCTGCCTGTTTTGTTGGAAAGGGCTTTCTGTGTTTCTCAAATAGTGAAATAGTTTACTTTCTTCTGACTAGAAGAAAAGATTGTAAAACAATTACTTGAAGTTTGACTTGAGGTTCAACATTCTATTTGGAAAATTATCTTCCAATCTAGTAGCATACTTCAGTTCAAATTCATGTTTTATGAAGATACGTATAATATTGGGAATACTGAAGCATATACAGTAGTGCTTTTCATCCTTGAAGACATTGCCAGCTTGGTGCGTTCAATCATCTATGCTCGCATGCATATTAAACCGAAATTTCAGTCTGATATCACAACTTAGTGTGTAAACTAAGATGATTTACAAGTAGAGCAGATGATCAGAAATTGAACATCTGTTCATCACTATTTATAGAAGTGTGCATATTGGCAACATTGCGGGCGTGTGATTGGCTAGCTCGAAAAGTTGTGGGGTACTGTTTCTGTACTCAGATGTCTTCAAGGATGAAACGTACTCTAATAGTATTTTTCTGGTACAATTCAAGACCGAATTGAAGAATTGAAGTAGTCCAATTGTGAAAGTAATAGGTAGTAATTGATAATCTCTATATTATCAAGTTATTGATTTTAAGATTCATTACTGGAAGTATCAATAGCTCTCCCATTTTGTTCTTATTTATCAATATCCTCAAGGTACATCTGTAATAGATTGCGTAGCTTGAAGACCACAATTATTGTGAAATTTCAATACTGATTTAATTACTTGTCGACGCAAAACGTGTGTACCCTTGCACGTATGGAATAGCTACGAAAAATTGACTTGCGCCTAAAAGAAAATTCAAACTCAGAATCTTGAATTAGAAATTTTAAACATGATTACTTTCATCCACTTAAAAATATGAAAATTCACAGGGTAGCATCGGAACATCTACCTATTATTTATAATGTATGCATGTCAGATTTATATAATCTTGAGAAAACCCTGTGAAAGAAGTTGATTTCCCGACCCAATGTTCATCCAATAAAGACCGCGTATTCAACTCACGATTCGCAACGACAAAAAGCGGAATGTGATCCATCCTTTTTGCATTGTGCACGGAATTGCCCTGGGGAAATTCAAAGATCATGTATAAAGCAATTTATTTGGCTGTAGTTGCTTCCTCTATTGTCTTCTACACGGTAAGATGAGGTTCATGATATAGCGTGACCAATGCTGACAACAGGATGATAAATCTCTCAAGTCTGACATAGGAACAGAGAGTTTTCAAACACTTTCAAGATTGATTTAAATCCGATAACAGAAAATTGATCGTTTGAGTATTTCCTTAGGATTTGTTGAATTGATGTGGAGGTTGAGAATAATAAAATAGGCTACATGGTGAGTGTAAAACGTTTTCAATTATTTATTGAATGGTAATGTTTGTGGGGTTCCATGTATTGAATGCATATATCATCAAAAATTAAAAGAAGTTAATTTTCAATTCTTGAACTCATAAAATAATAATAAGTGAAATACGTTATTGATTTTTCAACTGCTAAAAAAGTGAGTTTGAAATGCAAGTAACTCTGGCCTGTGCCTGTTATGCTTTCTCATATCGACAATCAATGATAACATTTTAACAAACAAATATGGACATTTAAACAAAAGTTTTTTTACAACATTCTCGAGCCATTAAATTTAACATCTAACTCATCATGTACTGCCATTGAGGTTTCGGGAAATTTCAAAAATATTTATAGAAAAATGATAGAACTATCTTTATGAAATCTATAAGAAATAACAATAAAGAGAGAAGAAAAAGAATAAAGTAATAATCTTCCTAATTATCTTCATACTACATCGCTTCATTTCAATACAATATTTTATTGAAGAGAATGCATTTATTGAGTTGTAGAAAAATTTTTCCTATAAAAAGTTGGAATATAAAGTCTATGTTTTATTTATAATTATATATTCTACATAATCGTAGTGTACGTATACATTAATAGACATACACTAGAAACAACATTCTATGATGAAGTATAGTAATATTCATTTAATTTGGCGGATGGCGAATAACTTTCATTATATAGATAGGTATTATTTTCTGCCATCGAACTCTACGGTCATCAGCAACGTCAAGAAAACATAAATATTTTGGCAAAACACTCCAGTGAAAAAACTCTTACTTTTTAATTAAGATTTTGAAAAATATTTATGTTTTCTTGACTTTGCTAATGACCATAGAGTCCGATGGCAATAAAATAATACCTATCTATCCGTGGCGAAGCGTGGTATACTTATTTGGATGTAATTCCTATAGGAAATATACCCGGCGATGACCAAATAAGTATACCACGCTTCACCACTACTATCTATCTAATGAAAGTTATTCGCCATCCGCCAAATTAAATAAATATACCCATGAATATGCGAAGCTTTTAAAGCATGAGTTAATTGGAACATTGCTCTGAGAACAAATGCTGGACGGTGCTTCGACAAACAAAGCTATGCAGCAATCTGTAATTCAAATATTATGAGAGGCTTATCAGCGTATAATTTTAATAGTCGATGTATCATTATATCGCTTCATGCGTGCATTCTCTTCTCATAAATCGATAGGTCTGTACACAAAATTATACAGTACTATAAAATTTGGGCGATGCAATATCAAATGGAATATTGTATACAATCAATAAAATAACAATTACAATGAACTAAAGTGAATGAATATTATTTTGGAGTCATCACATCATTCTACTCTTCTTCGTCCACACAGGGCGGATCTACAGGAAAGTTTTATTTTGAGGAGGGGGGAATTTTGTAAAAGGACTTTGAAGATTGATTGTTAAGTTATAATTACTATTTCATCATACATCAAGGCAGGGGTTCTCAACCCTTTTCAATCAAGGGTCACATCGTTAATATTTAAAGAACACAAAGGCAATTTGCCACTACTGAGGGGTCTGGGGTAGGAAAGTGTAAGTGATAAATGATTAAAAATATCTCAATGAAAAATTTGAAGATCACAGGAACATTCTGCTAATAAACTTTTAGGCTACACTTTAAAACATTCTAACTGCATAAAATAATAGCGTTCAACAGTGAACTATATTTCATCCTTCTAATTCTCCATTTTTTAACTGAGTTTCTGACTGAATTTCTTCTAAAAACTGAATACGATGTATTTGTTACAGTCTGTGGCTGTAATTCTCGATATCAAATGAGTTTCAAAACATATTTTCAATAAAAATTACTCTCGTCACAATAATTAATTGTGATACGCTTGTCAAGACCAAGAAAATGGTTGCCTTTGAAAACAAAATGGCAGTAGCTTCTACGCCTACGATGAAGCTCTGTGATTGGATGAGCCCTCCCACTCCCTCTTTCAACACTGGTAGAAGCTGGCCAATGGGAGTCCAGACTGTTCCATGCCTTTGAAAACAAAATGGCAGTAGCTTCAACGCCTACGATGATTGGATGAGACCTCCCACTCCCTCTTTCAACACTGGTAGAAGCTGGCCAATGGGAGTCCAGCATTAAAGACAGTACCAGCTTACTTGTTTACTTTTTCCTCCGATAGATAGCGTTGTAGATACAATTTATGAAGTAGAATAGGCTCATTTACAAGTTGATTTGTACACTGTGGATTTTCACGTAATGTTTTCTACATAATTATATCATTGAGGACTCAGGATTAAAGGTTTTGTATTGTTCATATCTATCACTTCTTATTTTTGAAAGTTGAGAAAGTTATTTGGGATTTTTTAAAATAGCATTTTAACCTTCATGAAAAATGCTACTTTTAATATTGAAACGTTCAACAAATTCCAATAATGAAGCAAATATTTTATTTTTCGTACTATATCGTTGTGGATCTCTAATAATCCTATCACTGAATATTCTTCTGAATTCAGGAGCACTATCCTCCAACCCCTCCGATTCCAATTTGAGCAATGACCATTTTTAATTCCCCTTCAATAGCCTAATATGTTGAAGTACAAAATTGTTCACCATGAATGGGATATTCCTCCAGGAAAGCGGGGGATCTAGGAGACCTCCCACAGGAAATTTTGTAATTTCCACCACATTTTAATGCTTCCTATAGAATGTTTTGTTTTGGCTTCAGCTAAAACACTATGTTTCCTACATTAAGTCACAAATGCTATAATTTTCTCAATTAGTACGAATAGAATTCATGCAACAAAGAAAACTTCGGAATAGATAATTCATCAGTTTCAATATTGTAATAATTAATTAGGTGGGAGTGCTCTATGGCTCAGAATGCACCTAGAACTATAATTATAATTCTCTACACTGAATAGATATTATAATATACACAGACTGTACACATATAGTCTTCCATTACTCCCTAATAAAGAGCAGAATGTTGTTGTTTCAGAGATTATTTCGGGTACCATATCCTATGTCCTCAATTTCGTACAATGCTCTCGAACCGATAGAGGGCGGAAATTTATCAAGCTTCCACTCTCAATCAATTAGCCAGAAATGGAGGAGCTTACGCTATGCATAAATTCCAGCGCTGATCAACATAGAGCATAGAGCTTTGCTGTAGAATATTGCGGCGGTCGGCTTTCGAACTGAAATCAGGTGTCTCATGTTACGTTGACTCTGCTTTTGGAATATTTTAATGGAATGGACAGACTTTTGTGCAAGCTGAATTTGAAATTGACATTTTTTCAGTTCTTGTTTCAATATCCGTCTTAGCTTCATTCATACACAATACAGGCTGCCACAGACTCCAATTTTGTACAATGTTTTTACATTTTTCCAGTTTTTCAATGTTTCTCATTGATTGATTGGTTATCGTTATCGAGAATATACATATACATAAAGGCTGCCACTCTATTCTTTTTCCAAATGAATTTGTGAAGAAATGAAGAGTTTTGCACGAAATAAGCAATTTTCTTTTGTTATCGTGAATAATAAAATGAACGAAATTTGTTCTATTTTTGCAACTTGGAGAGCTCTCCAATTCAATTGTGCAAATCTATCATTGTTCAATAACTTACCAGTGCTTAAAATATATTTTTTTAGGATAATGATAATTAGTTAGCCAAAATGCAAAATGTCAATCAATTCTCTCCCATGATTAAACTAGGGAAAATATTCAGGAATCATACTCATTGAAACTTTCCTTTTATCACTTTATCACTTTTAGAGAAATATGAAGAAAATTGGATTATCATGCTTTATTGAAATTCAAGACCGTTTCAGAAGAGAGATAGCACATCAAAAAAGGAAAGTTCCTTTATTCATTATTCATTCACGAACGTTTAAGCGTTAAAATAGGCTTTGGAAGATTTCAAAAAGCTACGTTGAGAAAACTCAGCAACTAATATTGTTGATAAACTTTGAAATCTTTTGAATCTATGTTTTGTAATACTGAGGAAACTGTCAAGATGTTCCTTTTCAAATTCGTTTGTAGATTTTTGAGTGATATCGTTGAACTCCATGAAAGAGTGGAAACTTTCTTTTGATAGTTTATCAATGTTCCTAATTTGAATAATTTCTCTTATACTCTTCAAACAATACACCATAAAAAATCCTTTCCCCTTTTTCATCCCCTTCTTTTAACATTCCTCCCCTCTCCTATTCCTTCCCTTTCTTATCACTTTTCCCCTTCCTTTCCCCATACCTTCATTTTTTCCTTTATTCCTCTACCTCTATCGATATAACGATAATCTTTCTTGCTTCACAAAAAAATGGAGATATTCAGCATCTCTGTTGATGATCCATCACCTATTGAAGACCTTAGCAAGATATTCTCGTTTGAAACAGTCAGCATCTCACTACTGAGAATAACAATCACTCCTTTATTTTACCCACACTCCACCCCACTTTATTTTATCCTTTTCCGATTGAAACGAGGAAAGCCAAGAGCCCATTTCACAGAACCTTAGCGCTCGGATTAGGAACACTTCTAAAGTGCCTGTCTGTTTTCGTTTTGGCTTCCTTTACAAGCAAGAAATACAACTCCGATTGCGTGAGAAAGCAGGTACGAAGAAGTGGGGGAGGGTTGAGGGACAAGCGAAGGATGTGAGAGCGGAGAATACGAAAGAGAAAGAAGGGTTGAAGGAGATGAAGGAAGAAGAGGAGGAGGAATAAAAAGGAAGAAACGAAGATACTGAATATGAGAGAAGAGAATAGAAAGTAGAAGGAAAACGAAGAGAAAGAGAGTGACTGACATTAATGAGAAGGGAGAGGAGAAGTTGAAGTTGAATAAAGAAAAAGGGTCAGGAAGAAGGGGGGGGGAAAGAGAGCAGGAGTGGACTGGAGAGGAGATGATAGGAGAAAAAAGGAGCAGAGAGGACAGGAGAAGAGTGAGACGAATGAAGAGGGAAGAAGTGGATAGATAGGAAAGGGGATGAAGAAGCATGGGAGAAGGTTGAGATAAAGGAGAAAGCAAAAAAGAAGGAGAGGATGAAAAATATAATGTATGGAACAGGAATTAAAGTGGTGATGAGAAGAGAGGGAGAAGCAGGAGAAGATTAAAAAAGGCAATAGATGGAAAAAGTAGGAGAGTATAAAAAGTGGAGAGTATTCAAAGAGGGAGTACATGAAAAAAGGTGCTGGAAGTCATATAACTAAGGTGACGATGGAAGACAAGGAACAAGAAAGAATAAGAAAGACAAAAAAAGTAGATGCAAGAATGTTTAAAGAGGAGAGTACATGGAAGAAGCTGCTGGAAGTCATAGAATAAAGATGATAATGAAAGAGGAAAAGCATAAAAGAATGAGAAGCACAAGGTCAAGGAAATGCAAGGTAGAATATGAAGGCATAGAAGAAAAACAGAGAAACCTTGCGAGGGAAAAAATAAAAGGAGAAGAGAGGCCCAATTTACGAGTGCCATTTCGGCATTCGCAACTCTGACGGATGCGATACAGCTTCTTCCCCGTGCCAAGTGGAGTCTCCTGGGTTTTTCGTGTCAAGTGAGTTTTCCCACACAAAATTCAAGGCCAGCTTTTCGGTTCCACACTAAGCGAATGACCGGCAGTACGTGCAAAACATACGGACCACTCCAAACAATCCCGCCACCAATTCCCCAACGCTACATTTATCTTGCACATTGCGCCATTGTCATAACAATAATAGCCAAACTTTCCGGATTCCAACACCAATCAAATCATACAGAACTCTGTCTCTTGACACGGAATGAAGCAGAGAATTCGACGCTTGATGCAGAAAGGAATGAGGCTATGGAACAATGCCATTTCGGGCTAACAATGGCAATTCATTTGTTTGGACCAGTATTGGGGATTTCATCAATACAAAAGAATAATAACATTTATTATTCAGCAGCACTGTATTTGATAGCAGTTATGCGAGTTGACATTATTTGGTTTTGAATTTTGATTGAATGAAACAACATTGGTTCAAGTCGATAAACATTCCCAATAGAGTCTGAAATTGGGATTCGATACTTGTTCTTTAATATCTTAATAATTTATATCATGTTCCATAATAATATTGATGATATTCGATATCAATATCGATATTCGATACTTGTTCTTTTAAACTTATTAATTTATATCATGTTTCGTAATAATATTGATGATAAGACTGGTGGGAATAGTTGCTATCGAAATGATTCGAGCTTCGATTGATCTTTACCAATATCAAACAATTTGGAAAGAGGATCACTTAGGCTAGGCGTACACCGGTTAGTCAAGACAAGACAAGACGAGATTAGTCACGTTTAGTCACAGTAATTCACATAGTTGCTTATGAAGCAGCACACACTGATGCAATGACTAATCGGTGTGTGTTGCTTCATGAGCAACTATGTGAAGTACTGTGACTAAACGTGACTAATCTCGTCTTGACTAACCGGTGTACGCCTAGCCTTAGACATACTGTAGTTGCTACCGCATGATGAAAAATGAGTTACGCTATCAGTTTTATTTCTATTTTGGTTGATGAATATTACAAATATTACTGTATACATAAAAACACACAGCCGGGTATATAATTGTACACATAGAGTGATGCTATTGGCTAGGAGTAATTGAAGCGATTACAAGTTGAAGGTTGAAGACCTGTCATTGGCTGAGACTGAAAACTTGTGGGTGGTAGGGTGCAGAACTAAATGGTAAATCTGAGAAACTTCACAATAAACGGATCTCGTGCAAGGAAATTTGATGTAATTGTAGCTACGTGAAATTCAGTTTAGTTTAACGGCAATTGATGAACAAAGTGCAAAACATGAAATCCTTACTTTAACAATTAATTGAATCACTTTACTTTAACAATATATCATATTAGCCATATTATCATGTATTTTGAAAAAATTCTAGGCTCTGTTGTTAAAAATGAAGTAGTTTTGTGTTTTTGTGGATTAACGCAATTTTACCAAAAGTGGAAATGTCCGGTTTTGATTCTGACCTCCTCAATTATAAATCATTCCTTCTCCAGTAGAACTTTCGTATTCTTTCTCTTTTTGTTCCTCTTCCTGTTGCTGAATTTTTTTTTCATTTTCTCGTCTGTTTCTTTATAAAATTCATTTGTCAAATGAACTTCTCCCACTCCAACAAGAGCCAGTAGGCTTTTGGTTCTAGTTAATAGTGTCTACTATGCAGCCAGTGATCCTTTGCCTCTGCAAATAACGAACGACCTTTGGTTGTCAGGAGATATCTCATCAAAGCTGTCTGCTCCACATCAAATGAGTGGCTATAGCTATCTCATCTCTGCAGCTCCTCCCACTCCCTTCTCCCTAGTCTGCGCCTAGGGATAACTCATTTACAAGGGACAAATCATCTGGTGATAAGGTACAGTCACCCAAGAGAGGGAGAATTTCAGAGTAGATCGTTGAAAATCCATCATAAAGTTTGTAGTCATTACATTGAAAGTTTTTTTTATTGGATTAAAATTTTCAACAAGCTTTTCATCTATACTTATTGTAGTATTCCCCTAATGAAGTAGCAATTCATATAGGATTAATGCATATTAGCATAGCCTCCTCTAATACAGAGGCTATATTAGGAGGCTGCATTAGAGGAGGCTATGATATTAGTTTATGTTTACGTCAAGTTTATAAGTTTATGCAATGATTCAACTGTATTATGATATCTGTTCAAGAATAGATGGTCTCAAAAGCTTGATACAGAATTTATACATGGGAATATTTAATATAGAAATTGAATATTGATAAGTTTCAACAATTAAAATCTATGGATATGTATTATTATAGTCAAAAGTTATTCATTGTCATGAAACAAACAATATCTGTTTAAGAATTAATACTCTCAAAAGCTTGATACAGAATATACATGGGAATATTTAATGTAGAAATTGAATATTGATGAGTTTCAACTATGACAATTTGTGGATACGAAAGCCTCATGGGGATAAATAGTAGAAAGCTTCGTCATCAATCATGTATTCACACGTTGGAAGAGGAGAGAAACGGGTTTTCAACTGGATATAGATATAGATTGTGCACATGCATAGAACATTAGGCTAGGTCACGCTTTCAAATCCCCTTGCTTCCAGGTATGGAAAATAGTGGTATGAGAAAACCATTTCTGTTTGTAATGGCCTTTGCTCACATCTGGGTTTTTAGTGTGCGGAACACCACAAGCGGATTTGCCACTGTTTTGAATTAGTGAACTTGTAGCAGAACGCAGTTGTGCGATGTAAAAACATTCTTTCCTACAGGTGCATTTAAAGCGTTATGTGGGTGGTTCTACTACTGTAGTAGTATTCTGAGTAAAGTTAATCATTTCCAAACTTTTCTTTCAAATTTCATTGTCATCCCCGCCGAAATAAAATTGGGAAAACGTTCAATGTACGCCAGTAACAGCATTTAGATAAAAATACTATTCTTCATGATTTTTTTACTAACGTTAACAGATCATCACAATAATAAAAGGCTACAGAATATTTCTATATGCTAATGAAAATGCACATTACAAGAACATGAAATACAGAATTATCATTAATATAATATTCAATATTATACATATATTAATATTTATATAATATCATTAATGCAATCATTGTCTATGTAGATTGGAATGCCTTTATTGATTTTAATTTTACAAACAAAAAAATCAAAACTATAAAATTATTCTGTTGATGGGTAGCCATGTATTGAATCCGTACGAGTGCTGTAATCCTATTATATTAAGCGAGCAATTTCTGTATGTTTATATGTTTATATGTTTATATGTTTATATATATGTTTGTATGTCCAACGGATCTCGAAAACGGCTCTAACGATTTTGACGAAATTTGGAATATAGGAGGTTTGTGATACAAAAATTAGTTTGCGCCGGGTCTCATCCCTGGGATAACTCGCTAAAGGATCTAAAAAAGGAGAAATTGATCCTTTAAGAATCAGCTGACAGAAGAAAGAAATTTCCGTCGGCTGTAAATGATGAGAAAGAGTGAGAGCGAGTGAGTGTGTGAGTGAGACAAGATTATTATTTCAGCTGCTGAGACAGTGACAGAGAATCAGCTGACAGGAAGAGACAATTTTCCGTCGGTTCTTGATGTTGTTGGTAAAACCAGCGGTTCCATTACTAGAATTGAGAAAAATATCGAAACACATAAGCTGCTCCTATTCCCCTTTTTTTCTGATTTTAATTTATCTATAGAAAATTGAAAGGAATTTGAAATTTTGAAAATATTCCATATTGTATTGTTATTTTAAAATTTGAGGCATGAAGTTAGCCATGTGATCTGTTTTATTTATTTGAAAAATCGTCAAGAGTTCATCTAAACAGCTGACCTAAAAATAGTTATCAACCCATATTATTATTTCTATATGAAGCATATAGAAATAATAATAGTGGTATTTTTAATGAAAATAATGAAGTATTATTACTACTATTATTACTGCTACTACTATATGAAGCAAAATTTACCACATGTGCAATTTTTCAAATGATATGCATTCAAACTCGATTATTCATAATATTTCGAAAGCTCAGATTACTTTTTTTATAGTGCAATGATGAATCAGTGCATAAGACTGATGGCTGTACTTTAAAAAATTGTTCAATTTCATTCCTTTTTTTCCTTTAAAATTTCCATTCCTGTGCCTTTGTAGGCCTACCCTCGAGCAGAGCTCGGTACCCCGATATTTTTATTGAATCAAGGATATGAATGTAAAAGATTCTCTTATAAAGATTACTATTGAGGTAAGCGTATCTAATGCTGTTATTGAATTCTCAATTAAAAATACTAAGGCAAGCAAATACAATCATCTAAAAATTGATAGTTATATGATAGATAGAATATAGATAGAAAATGCCTTTATCCAATATAAATCAAAATAATAGCACTACAATCATGTTGAAGAATAATCATCGAAGATCGAAACAATCATTAAACACAATCTCTTGATGCTATTACTATTGTCACACAGACTGCATTTTGTCGGATAAATAATATACCAACCATTAAAATCGTCTCTACGAACACCCATTATATTTTCCGGCGAATACAAACTGTGATAAATACATTATATTCGACTGCATTTACTCAGTAAATGAACGGTAACACCTGAACGGCTCCATTAGAATACATGCGAGTATGAAATTGCTGGATATTAGCAATATTTCACCCACGCTCACTTGAACACAGGCGGAGCTCACGGAATATTGAACCAGTAAATCATTTTGATGCGGCGCACTCAACTACAAATTTCCATTGAATTGAATAGAATCGCAACGCAACGCAACTAACGCAGTAAAGGGTGTGTTACTTTGCACCAATTGGAATGGCTGTTTCTCTTGAGCGATATAAATGGTAGCACATAAAAACGCCACTTATCTCTCTGGCTCTGAGAGGCAGGCGCTTGCAACCGCATACTGATAGCCTTGTTTCATTTTCAAGGTCTCTGTGAGAGGCACTACGCTCAGTTTTCGAAATTTTCACTCGAATTTTGTTGGAACTTGAACCCTCTACAAGAGTGTTTACATGAATAAAGCCTGTATACTTGAATGTGATTGTTTTTATGAGTTAAAATCGGTGTTAACCTTGTTTTTGACCTTTTTTATATTTTTACTATAATAGAAAATAATGTTATTTGTCCTTCAACAGTAGGATAAAATTACCACTTCAAGCGCACCATGATTTCATCAACCCTCCCCCCCACCTCGCCACTCTTCACCCCCTCCCACTCACTCCCTTTAACTAATTCAGTTAGTAATTTTATCCTACTATTAACTTTTTAAAAATTTATCTTCTTTATTTATTCATTCATTCATGTTAGTACAATAATACGTAGCCTGTAGGATGAAAACGCAGAAAATATGTCCAAAACGTCTTCTCTTCCTAATTTTTATAAATTTATGTATTAAAAATGAAGGCTATGTTCATATTCACTATCTGGCTCATCAAAAATTTCTACAAATTTTGCTATTTTATAAAGGCTAAATTCAAAAATAGAATTGGTTGATATACCAAACCACACAGCATTTAATTGGATTGCTTTCATGAGTTGACTTCAGTTGATACCTAGTGGCAAAGCGTGGTATACTTATTTCGTAAGTAAATTTGGTAAGTAAATTATATTTATTTGGTATTCAAATAAGTATACCACGCTTCGCCACGGTTGATACCATTTCTTCTCCTTTAAATTATGTTGCCCGGAACTTCGTAGGCAACTTTCTCTTCTATAGCTTCCTCTTCTAGTTCACTACTTGTTAAAACTTTCCTTTCTAGTAACTAGTATGCTTTCAATCATCCATTATTTATCTCCTTTGCTTTCATTTCTATTCTCCATTTCTCCTCCAATTCCTCAGCACAAGGAACTTTCTATTCACCAACTTATCATACTATTTAGCATTCAATAATTAGAACCACAGTCATTCACCTTCACCGTTGGTCCAACCTGATTAGAATTCAAATTCCCTACTCCATCCGACCCCTGGTCAAACGCTTATCCACAATGTATGCAAAATTTGTAATTTGCATGGCTATCCTGCGACTCACTTTACTTGACATTCATGTCGTCCTATGGCTGGGAAGCAAATGTGTGTGAGTGTGTTGGTTGAGGGAGGGGGGGTGTAAGTGGGTAGTGAGGCAGTAAGGCACTCTTGATCAATTCGTAACGAGCATTTGAATTGCAGTGGTAGGTTTGGAGAGGTCGAGGGTCGGCTGTCTACCTGTCTAAAATGTTTTGTCATCTGTACTCGACAGTTCCATTTTCCTAAGTCCTTTCCTTAATCAACCTAAACGCGCGGCTTTCGTTGGTGGTTGAGAGTTGAGAGTCTAGGTATTTATTGCTGAACAATTCTCTTTCGGACAGTTCAGCAGTTAGCACTCATCAACAACATGTAGGTCTACCAGTCAACCACATGCAAACGGTCTTCTCTTTTCAAGAATCACTTTTCAATGTCTTTCTGTGTAGTAGTGAAGGTGATGTTGTGGTAGTTATCCATACTGAATAAGAAGACCTAAAATTGTCAAAACCACATATATTTAATAAAACAACGAGATACTGCAGTTTCGGTTGTTACACCATTATCAATCTCTGGTAAACAAAACCTGGTAAGTTCAGTTCAGCAGAATTTATATCCGTAACCAAGCACTGTGATTGGCAGTTGAATGGCTTATCAAGGTGAACGACTGCCATTGGCCTAATAAGCTCCTTCCACAATGGGCGGTTTCTACAGACATCACAGCAATGGCGGTTCAAACAACTAACATAGTAAAGAAAGGTAATTGATATTCACAAAAACAAGTCTTCAAGCATTTCTATTTATTTCATTTGTTTTTGTAAACATCAATGACATTTCTTTACTATGTTAATTGTCTGAACCGCCATTGTTGTGATGTTTGTAGAAACCGCCCATTGTGGGAGGAGCTTATCTAAGCCAATGGCAGTCGTTCACCTTGATAGGCCATTCAACTGCCAATCACAGCGCTCGGTTACGAGTATAAATTCTGCTGCACTGTTACTTTAGTTTTAGTTACCAGAGATTGATAATGGTGTAACAACTGAAACCGTTATCTCGTTGTTTTATTAAATATGTGGTTTTGACAACTTCAAGTCTCATTATAATCATTATTATCATTAGTAAACAAGGTTCACACTTACCAACCGAAAGAGTATCATGGAATTCAACACTTTCATTAAACTTCCACTGTCCCTATCACTTTTTCGATGATGAAGTATAGCAGGATTCTTTTAACTTGTCAGAAAACAGCTGATTTAACGTTAGTAAACGAGCGTACATCAATCAGCTGTTTCTGACAATTTAAAAGAATCCTGCTATAATTAGATTGGAAGACAAGATTATAAAGGAATTCCTTACTAAACAATACGATTTTTAGTATTCTCTCCATTTTGTGAAGAAATGCAAACAAGCAGGTGTTTTCAGATTGTTTGAATTTTAAAATCACCATGCTTTACGCTTTGAAAATGAACGAGTTGTGAATCGCATTTACATATTCATGAGTGGGAGAGAAAACTTTTCCAAGAGCAAATCTATGCCAGCTACAGCCAACACAATCAGCGTTTTCCAACTGATCTTAGGTCGACCCATTCTTCCTTCATAAAGCTCTCTCGCCCTTTATAAAGGGATTTTGTCAATTTCAAGTTCTGGCGCCCAAGTCTGCCTGCAGCTAAGCCGAGATCAAAACTTCTGCTTGAGCCCAACTGAATGTGTGACTTAGAAATGGATCATTTGATTCGAAATATACATTGGTTTGTAAATCTTCTGTAGAATACACAATACAAGCAGAGTGATGTTAGAAGAGAGCATATTATTCGATTTGAAGCATGATTTATCATATTTTATGCTTCTTTTAGATGGAAAAACCATTGAAACAAACAAGCAAAAGAAACTGGTTGTACATTGTGATAGCTGATACAACCAGTATTAAGATAGTTTCTTTGTCAGAATTGGGATTTCATTTCGATCTTGATCAAGGAAGAATGGAGAAAAGAATCTAATTATAATCATTCAAAAAAAGGATACCAACTGATGAAAAAGAAAGACATTGTTATCATAGATGAGGAGTGATTGAGAAAGGAAGAGTATTGTGAGATCGCAAACATATAGTTAAAACAGTCGTCATCTCTCATCATCACCCCTCTCATTACACATGCACAAGCCTAGAGCTCATGTGGGCATCACCCTCAGAAAAATCTAACAATTAAATTATAAAGAGTTAAATCAGTTTGATCGAAGGCTGAAGGAAAGACTTTTTTATTTCAAATTCGTAAGCACTATCTTCAATTACAGTTGATGTTCAACTATATTTTGGTACGTAGGTTGATTAGAGATTAAAGCTTGATTTAACGTTAGTAAACGAGACATCAATCAGCTGTTTTCTTTAAAAGAATCCTGCTATATTGATTCCTTGTTTGGATCAAAGTCAATATTTCTGTCCACAATGTGCAAAAGTTGAACATTACCAGTCTAATGGACTACTGGTGACATTTTCAATAAAGCTCAAACCTAGATTGACATTTGAACAACCGGCTAAAAGTTTTAAAAACTATAAAAATAATGGAATCAAATTAATACTAATATAGTGAGCAGGAGTGAATTTATTTATGATGAAAAAATAATCTGAATTGGAATCGAGAAATAGTTCACATATTTTGCGATGAATGGAATTGACTGGAGTGTTGGAAATCAATCATAAACCGCGGGTGGGCCAGTGATTTAGAGGGAAAGAAATGGAGGAAGAGAACCGAAGAGAGAAGAGGAAGAACAACAACAATAACTTCAGATATCGAGGCATGTCAATAACGAATGCGGATAGAATTGGGTCACGATTATGGAAGGAAAGTCGAGAATTAGTTCAGGCACAGGCTAGGTATTTATTTATCTTGACTGTGATTCAGGTGATGTCGGTTAAAGTCATCATTATTGGGAAATTATTTTATTCAAAACTTTTCTTGGGTTGCTTCGATTTCGATCGAGATTATTATTATTTTATTGTGAAAATGGACATTTTATCAAAATTAAATTAACCTAATTAATTGTGAAGTACTACCCAGGGTTTTGGGGGGATGGAGAATCCTCCAGGAGCTAATAAATAATTAAATATATCAAGATAACAGGGACATTCTATTAATAATATTCTATAAATCATTTCCGCATTCCCAACTGCATAAGGCATTCAACAGTAAAATATTTTTCATTTAATTTGTCATGCTTTTCAAACGGAATTGCTAACTGGATTCCTTTACAAAACTAAATACAGTACAGGTTTTGTTAGTGATTCTCAATATCAAATTTAAAAAAATTGTTAAAATTATGGAAAGATCAACATTTGATCTACAGATTTTAACGATATCAAATGAGTTTGAAAAATATTTTCAACAATTTCTCTTTTATACTCTTTCAAGAAATTGTGATACGCTTGTCAAGACCAAGATAATGGCTGCTTTGGAAACATAATGGCGGAACCTACTGAAACTACGATGAAGCTCTGTGATTGGATGAGACCTCTACTCCCACTTTCAACACACGGAGAAGCAAGCTGTCCAATGGGAGTCGAGCATTGAAGGCAGTACCAGCTCACTTGTTTACTTTTTCCTCCGATAGATAGAGTTTGTGTTACTATTTATGTAGAGAATAGGCTACTTTACAAATAGATTTGTACACTGTGGATATAGTTTTTCACGTGCTTTTTCTAAAGATATTGAGAACTCAGGTTTGATTATATTACTTTGAATTGTTTGTAAATCACTAAGCCTTTTGAAAATTAAAAAACCACCAAACAAAACATGGACATTCATGCCAGTTCAGCACTGCTGATAAGAGAAAATATTCCAAAAATATATAATATATTATTGCATATTGTATATAATATATTAAATATATTATCACACAATATACATTGAGTGTGATACATTTGATTTAATAAAGTAAACAAATAATTATTAAGATAAGTGCCAACTCACTTTTCAAGTTATTCTATTTCTCTAGGTTTCTATCTTTTAGGGTAATTCATAACCATCTCGAACGAAAGCACGGAAAACTTAGAAAAATACCAAACTCAACATCTAAAGCACCATCAAGTAATCCATTAAATTCGGTTTATCTACAATTTATCTGAGTAAAATCGCTGATTATCAAAAAATCTCACAAATATGTAACTGACGTAATATTGCAAGTATTTATGAATAAGGATACAATTCTGAAGGCTAGAGATCTAGAGTATTTCTTGAGAGAAAACAGAAACCAAGTTTTTACTTATATGATGAAACCTTTCACAAGAAGTAGCCTCTTCCAAAATCCCAAGTGTAATATTTTGGAATGGAAGCTTGGAATGTTCTGAGAAAAAATTCGTATTCTGGTAACGCTGCTTCCAGCTACATGTGAGTCGCTGAATAAGTGAATGCGAAATTGCCAGACTGTTCTGGTGCTTGTAATTTTGAATTATATCGATATATGCCGATGTATTCTCAGCATCACACAAGAAATTTATGTTTTTTGAAGAAATTGGAGAGCGTAGGAAGGGCGTCTTGCAATACCAACCCTGAACAGTACTAAATTTGCATGCTTTCCCCTCCCATAAGATCGATAGCTGAAAGTTTTTGTAAAGCAATACACGACATTTGAATGTGCGTAGCTCTTGAATTCACTTCAAAATCGAGTTGAGAATTCCGTGAGGTTTTAAAACGGTTTATGTAATCAGGACAGTCCCTTTGTTCACAACATTCAACCTTCACACTGGATCAAGATAAGCTGCATGCAATTTGAATGCCAAGCAAAGCAGATTCGAGTCGAGAGATGTGAGATAGAATCAAATGATTGTTCCATATGGTTGAAGGAAAGAAAAGAAAAGCTGAATTCTCATTTCATATTTTACCACTTTGTTCGTGACGTGACCCAAACAGAATTCTTCCTTCGATACGCATCGTACTTAGAAAGCATCGCCAAAGGGAAAACATATCCATGTTTATTGCATTTTTGTTTGATCGATATTTTTCTATCCTTATGAAACGTTTCCTTTAAGAGAAAAGAGAGGTAAAAGAGGGAGTAAAAGAGAGAAAAAGAGGCTTGCTCCAATAATTTTTGTATTCAGGGTTTTTCAATGTAACGATCGTTCCTGGAAATTCTAGACTGAGACATATTTTGCTTTGCTGTTCGAAGAATTCATTTATTAATTCATTTTTGTAGCTGTCAAAATGAAACGCGTTTCTTATTGACCAGGAACGTTTTCAAACACAATTGATTGGAATGAAATACAATGGGATGAAAAACCAATTAATATAATTTGTAGAGAGAGTATTTAAAAGCTATTGATTTTCAAGAGATTTTGATGGTTTGACTTTGGCAAAAAATCATAAATAGAATTCTGGGAATTGCTTCTTTCTTATTACATAGCTATTCGGTGAGGTAGAACATCCATATTATGAAGAAACCAAATTGATACTTGACAAGTTAGTATAAAACGTACGTGAGTAATTAATAAGTTAATTACAAGAAGAATGAAGAGGGACAACGATAGGCATGATAGTATGGTAGTTATTTTTCATCAGAATGGTCTATCATTTTATACTCGTTATCAGAAAATGTTGAAAGAAAAACAATGGAGAAATCGAAATGATGATGATGATGATAAGGAGAAAGGTTTGAAGTCGATAGTGATGATGATGAAAATGTTGAAAGAAAAACAAAATCGAGACGTCGATGATGATGATGATGATGATAATAAGGAGAAAGGTTTGAAGTCGATAGTGATCGATATCATGATGAAAGACCAGAGAACAAACGAGAAAAGAGTATTTAAAAAGGGAGAAAATATAAAAAACTCATTATTTTCTCCTTCTTCTGTTGTTAAGTACAGTACTGTCCAAGTCTAAGCTGGCTAGAAACTTCTTTAATTAATATCAAAGTGTTCGTTTGCCATATAATAAAGAGAAATGTTACTACAGTAATTGAAATTATATTCTCTTTGCAGTTTGTTCTCTCTATATTGTTGTCTCCTGAAGTCTTAGAAGTTTTCTTGGCGATAACTATAAGTTCTTCTAGCGTGGTAATGGAAGTGATATTGTGATTATCATTTATGTTGAATAAAAATAATAGAAGTTGTCATAACAACTAAAAGTTTCATGGTTACAACAACTTCGAATCTTTTTATTCAACTGCTAACTCTTTTGATGGAGGAGACTTTTCATGTAATCCGATGGTTCAATAAATAATATTATCAATGACTGTTCATTTGAGATTAAGGCTAGGCGTACACCGGTTAGTCAAGACAAGACAAGACAAGATTAGTCACGTTTAGTCACAGTACTTCACATAGTTGCTTATGAAGCAACACACACCGATTAGTCATTGCATCGGTTTGTGCTTCATAAGCAGCTACGTGAATTATTGTGACTGAACGTGACTAATCTCGTCTTGTCTTGTCTTGACTAACCGGTGTACGCCTAGCCTTATTCTGCTATAACAGAGCAAAATCTCGACCACCCACTATTTACTCTCTTTGAACAAATGTGTCAATTTTCTAATATTCTGTATAGCAGGATCAATTTAACTTGTCAGAAAACAGCTGTTTCGACAATCAATATCACAATACTTAACCTACAAATGCTGAATCTCGCAGATTATTGAAAAGGTCTTTTAAAAAGGTATTCTTTGAAAGGTCTTCTTTGAAAAGGTCTTTTAAAGACTTTAAAGGTCTTTAAGACTTTTAAGCCTTTAAATTATTGTGTCAAATTCACTGTTTACTTATTGCCGAAACAGCTGTTTTCTGACAAGTTAAATTAATCCTGCTATACACCTGTAACACTGCATGAAGAAAAGAGAAGAAACTTTTAATGGTAATTGGTATTCGTAGAGTATAACAGGTGAAGTAGAGAGAATAACGATCTTTTTCAGGTTTTGAATAGTCGAGACTTTTTGGGGTGCGCTGAGTATATCGTGCATCGAGCTCAAGCTTCATTTTTCATGCTGGCAACAATGAAAAACGTTGAGTCCTGTATTTTTATCCGCATTCAAATGCAGGGCTTACATTTTCATTTTTCCCTCCTGGATTTACATGAATATCGTGAACCGACATTTACACCAGTGAGTGATGTGTCCAGTTATTTAAACGAAATAT
Source organism: Laodelphax striatellus (assembly GCA_017141395.1). Lineage (NCBI taxonomy): Eukaryota > Metazoa > Arthropoda > Insecta > Hemiptera > Delphacidae > Laodelphax > Laodelphax striatellus. Next base: position 4,346,361 of record CM029536.1, on the reverse strand, counting down.
ATCTGCCCCTTTTCTAGATTGTTCGATTCAGATACGAGTTGGCTACCTTGCATCTAAAAACATGTGAGAGAGGTAAAGCATATCAAAACTCAAATTGTTGTGATTTGTATTTCAAATGGAAATTCCCTCAACCATTCTTCTACAACGACATCTATTGATACACTAACATCCACTAAGCTCAAATTTGAGATCGTTTGATAAAAAATTCAAAGCCACGCTGGAACCACTATTTAAATTTATGAGGCTTAGCAGTTGATTTTCTCTCTCGAGAAATGTTATGAAAATGACAAATTTTAACAATTTTATTATTAAAATTGAAGTTTTCACAATGAAAAACGCATTGATTATCATCATTAAAGAATTTCAATTTTTCCTGAGAGAAGATTCCACAAGCCAATCCTTGCCTTGGCAAGCCTTGTATTGTTACCTGTCTCTTTTTCTAAGTTAATTATTTCTATGATTTTATTTGTTTCCTTTTTTGTTCCAGGATTTTTCCATCTTGTTCATCTTGTCTCTGATACGTAGTTGAGAATCGCTTTACTATAAATATGCGTTACTTTTTTCAACACTAGTGAGTTTCGGTTTAGCGAATAATTATTAATTTCTCAACTCATTTCTAATGAGTTTCAACTAATTTCTCAACTTCTGTCTTGCTTCCTTGCATGCTGTGCTGAGTGAAATTTGAATGCTGTAATATAACTTTCTTCATTAATTGGTTCCTGATATTGGATATGTGAAAGTTATGGCTTGAAGTTTCCAAATTGAATTCAATATTCTTGAATATTTTGAATTATTGGTTCTCACCGCTTTTTTCTCCCATTGAAACTGAATTATCTCTGACTACACTCACCTCTAACACAGGAGTTGAGTTCTAGAAACTTGGAGCGATGTTTGCGCAGCTCCTTGATTCGGAATTCCTCTTCAGGAGACTCGATGGCCGAAAAAATGGCGGCGCCGGCTAGTAGAAAGAGCCCATAGAAGAAGAGAAACCCTAAGAGACGCAGAGTGGAAGGCCTGAGGCCCCCGGGAGCGGCGTGGACCCGCATCGTGCCGCCTTCAACGCGCTACTGCCGCCCCCGACTGTCATTCAGCCACCTCCACACCGCGCAAGATTCCTTCCCGCCCCCGCTACCGCCCCCACTGCCCCATGTTCCGGACCTCCCTCACCGGGCCTCATGTTGCCCAAATTTCCAAACGATTGATCTGCCACTTCCTCCTTGCTTGCACTCCTCTGCTCTGCAAATCAACTCTGACACCCTGCCCCCACCCGCTCTTGAAAAAATAATCAAATTTCTCTGTTTTGCTGAATACCTTTGCTTCACTAAACTTGGTATGCTATAGACAAAGACAACAATTCCATTCTTTCTATTCCAACCATGTTTCCCATTAATCTTGTTAGGGTAACTCTGCCTATCAAATCCCGGAATACCTTTGCTTGACTAAACCTGGTACAGACAAAGACAAAAATGCCATTCTTTCTATCAACAATTTTTTTATTTCATTAATATTGTTGTCCATCAAAAAATATAATAATTCTTTATTTTGGCAGAAACAAGACACGTTAATGGAAATATACATAATAGAAATTTATCATGAGTATACAAGTTCATCAATACCACTAATACCTGTAGGTTAATAGTCAATACAGGTAGGTTAATAGTCAATAGGAAACTTTAGGTTAATAGTCAATGGTTTTACGCAACCGGGACCGACGGCTTAACGTCTCCTCCATTTTTTTTATCGTATGGCTTTTTATCGGTGGGGGAGACCCTTACGGGTAGGTTCCACCTCGCCTAATTGCACAACGTCTCCTCCGTAAGCAGATCTAATAACGTCAGCTCTGATAACGGTTGGGTAGCATTACGTCCGAGAAGCGTTTCGTCCGACACCCAAATTCTTGGAAATTAGTAGCGTTTCGTCCGACTGGTTTTCACGCTTCTGTGAGCATTACCAACGAGTAGCGTTCCGTCCAAATTTTGAGTCTTCTACCTGACTCCAGAAACCCTTTTAAATCACTGGCTAATTACTGTTGTAAACAATCAGTATCAAATGAAATTTAGAATAGCCATGGACATAGCTGTCGGACGAATCGCTACTTGGACGGAATGCTACAACACCCTGTTAACTATGAACTTGCATGTTTCTACTTGATTCACAGATTTGACGTCTATAGTGGGATAGGACTCCCCACATACATGTTGTATACCATGATGCTTTCCACTCTCATTCTACGTGTGCGATTTGTTAGCTGAATGCAGGAAGATCCTGCTATCTGAATAGACAGGTACGTGGAAAGAATAATGGCGGATAAGTAGCAAGTTGTGTAGTCGTGAAAGCTTCGAAGGTGAGAAGAGAGTTCGAAGCAGGGTGGAATTGATGAGGGGGTGGGCGAAGATGGTTAGGTGGAAATGGGGGGGTTTTCGAACCCCCACTTAGTGACGTCACTTTGATAAGAATTTTTACTGAACAGAGAATATTTGAGTGGGAAAGAGACAACAGTCGCACTCATCTGTAAAAAATCTATGCGGACAGAATCAATTCAAAAGTATTTATTTCACAATGAAATACGAAAAAACAATTTCACGAATGAACATGGTTAAAACTTAATAGCCATTCATACTTCACTGATAATTTATATTTAATACATAATTTGTTATTTGTATTTTAGGAAGCTGCTAAAAGCACACACGCATGAGCAGCTACAGTGCTTTTATCAGCTGCGATTGTGTTTTGTTCCGTTCCAGTGTTTTAAAACTGGAACAGATTGAACTAGAACCGTTTCATAATACAGGATCTGCTATATATAGTCGTCATTACAAAACATATTTCAAATTCCATTTCGAAAAAGCCACTGTTTTGATTTAAATTATGAAACTGCAATGATGGCTTTATAATATGGTCGAACATAAATAATGTATTTATAGTTCAGGGCCATATTTTTAATCATTTTCAATCATCCATGACAGTGTTCATTACTATAAAGTGTTCAAAATTAATTTTCTATAGTTCATATACTTCCAATAGTGTGGATCTGCACATCGTATGAGGTAGAAAACTCATGGAAATATACTTGAAATGAATCTACAAATACAAAGTATGAAAAAATGATAAAACAAATTTTTTGTGCTATGTATTTTCTCAATCGTGAAAACTAGTATGCAATATGCTAGCCAGTGATGCATGATTTTTCAGTATGAAGGTTGAAAACCAGATTCTCGTATGTTCTCTTTGTGGGGAAGGATAGGGAGCGGACAGGGAACAGGGTGGGAAACGGATTGATCTCAGATGCCTCAAAAGACCATTACCAAGGGATTCCTCTCAGACACATATCCACAGTTACCGAAGCTTAAACAAATCGAATCGAACCGTGTGATTTGGAGTGTTCAATAAATAAGATTCGACGTGTAGTAGCATAGCCCCCTTTAAACTAGTAGGGGGCTATGGTAGTAGATAAGGTTATTCATCCAACCAAATGATTCCCATTCCAGTCTTCCATTTAAAACTGTGGGTTCCGAGAAATAAATTAGTTTCTATTGTTGAGCTTATTGGAAACGGAATGTCTTTGGGGTATATATTGTGATTATACATTTTGGTGTATACAGTGAGGTGTTTATATTATAAAATACACACATCCAAGTACGGATGTTTAGTTCGAATATTTTTTATATGAATATTCTTCTCACCATTCAGTTTTCCCTTCGAGGTTTCATCTTTTCTAAGTTTTTTTGTGCCACTTGCACAGAATCCAATAGAATTTAACCACCGTTGAACGTTAAATAAGGTCATTGCATACAAGTCAGATTCATTTATTGTGCATTCATTTATCATGAACAAATAATATTATGTAATCAGAATCTAAACACATCTAACTGGACAAAATCTAAACATATCTAATCATGGACTAACTGATTAATCCGATTCTAATAATAAGTTAGTCAATAAATTATTCTCGACTATCGCCGCAAATCAAATCGATATTATCGTAGGTAGCAGTTTGGTTGTAGTTCACACACGTGACAAATCTTATTTGATCGAGATTTGATGTTGGACTCATAGCTTGATTGGTCCACACCGCACACAAGTTTGTAAACCCCTTTCAAACGTGATTCAATAGAACGCTGCTGCAGCTACACTGACACACGCACGCGATGCGCGCTCACGAGCATCTCAAAGTGAAACAGAATCCAGCGTAGGTAGCCTATATCCTATAGTCAAAATCGTATAGTAGGTAGTTGGGAGCCTACTGGTTCAGCGAACATTTTAATTAAAGAAGATATTTCCAATTGTCCAGAAGCTGATCATGATTCGTCATACAGGAGAGTTGTTGATGATTTTATGTTGATTTTTTACATAAATACTGTATATAACATGTGAAAAACATATTCAAAAAGAAATCAACTGAACATCACCCGTTACCATGAAAACATTAAACGATTAAATGAAAGTCATTCGCCATCCGCCAAATTGAAAAATACTACTGTATAATATTATTGTATATACTGTACTGTAATATTACAAGTACAATTCCTATTCATAATCATTACTTGTACAGCAGAAAATAATACTTGTAATAATTATAATATTTATTATTCATTATTAAAAATACAGATAATAATTACTTGTGGAAGAGCAGAAAATAATACAATGAGTTAGAAATAATTATTCAGTCAATAGCCTAGATAAAAAATAAGGATTAACAGGACTTTGAACTGTGCACTGATGGTAGGAGATGTAAAGAGCGAAAGGGAGACAATAAACACAAGCTACGAAACTACAAGAACAGAAAAAGGGAATACACGCGTATTAATTAGGAATGAGTGGAAGGGATGAATATAAGCAAACAGCGATTAGAGAAAGACAGTAGGGAAACGATAATTGTTGAATTAATGAGAAAGAGAGTGAAGAGAAAGACCGCAAATAATGTAACGCGATGAAGCTCTGAACTGTATCACAGTAGAGACAAATTGGAAGAAGACTTCTAAATAGAGGATGAGTGCCAGTAATGGGGTATTATTATGAGGAAAGAGCCGCGATTACACGGTGCACAGTATCTCTAATAAATAAAAGGAGATGTCGTTGTGTTAGTGTGTGTATGTGTTAGCAGAGAACAAGCTAATTTTGTGGATTGAGTTCCGAAAAAACGGGAATGATCTAAAGCTTGAAAGTTTGCTTATAGTTTCTAAAAATATTAATATTTTGCACCTCGAAGCCCAAATTTCAATTTTCCCTCTGAATTTTTCATAATTGAAGCTCAAACATCATTCACTTAATTTGAAATTCAGCTCCAAGCATTGATAAGGTAATGTTGAGATCAAAATTATATGATTTTTTCAAACTTTTCAGGGGCTTTGAGATATTAATACCATATGTTGAAAGTAGCCTATGGTCTAGGACGATAATAACATAGAGACCTCAATGATGTATCCCAAATTTTCTATCAGTAAACTCGTTAATTCAACTTGAAAATTTCCATCTACCGAATAGGCCTAATCATGAACATCTTTTGGGTTCTATGTCAAAGTTAACATGCGAAATTAAAATAGTAGGTTTTGATTTTTATATATCTTTATATAATTCTCTGCAACAACGTGCAGGCAGTGATCAGATGATATTTCACACAAATCAATATCCTAAACCTCAACAGGATTTCTGAGACCCCTTAGCGAAGCACGGGTGGCTGCTAGTACTTAATATAGAGAACCCCAAAAGTATATCTGTTAAACATTGACAGGACGGAGGTATATCTCTATACCGGTAGGTAAAAGAGTGATTAGTATATACTGGAAACATGCTCCCTGTTTCCAGTATATACGCAGATCGCATATCTATAAGAGAGACAAGTATATCTATTTATACTTGAAGCAGGGAGCATAGGCAGAGCGCATATCTATATACATTGACAGTGACAGAGGGAAAAGGGAAAATTGTTTCGGCAAAACGGGGAAACGTTGCGAGGGAGTAATCAATAAAGTGGCGCCTGACCAATTGAGAGGGAATTTCCACGCGTTTAGCTCGAGCCAGTACTTTGTAATACAGAAACAGTAACGAGCCCAACAAGGTGAGTCGATAACTCTGCTTATATTCATTTTATCATTCTCATCAATTTTCAATCCCAGTTATTGGGGTTTGGTTCACAATAGTCTCACAAGGTAGACTGAGATTTGTGGAACATGATAGTTGAAGTTCTCACGTGTAGTTGTAGTACGTTGGCTCATTAAAAACCCACACCTGCTTTGTTATTGTACTGGAAATGGAAGGTTTACACGGGAGGTTTAGATATTTTCGTGTTTTCTTCCCCAATCATCTCTAATTTCTTTGAATCTCAGACATCGACTCTCTGTTCTGATCAGTATTCGTAGTACATCTGTGCATATTGAAGTGATGAAGTCTGATTTGTTGTTATATGGGGGATGGAATTTTCTAATGCAACTAAACATCTTTCAAACTTTATTTTATTTCTCAATGAATGATTATATACGTTATAATTCGTTTATTTTTGTCATCCTAAGATTATTGATACCTTTGTTATTTTGTTATCCTTGAAAAATTGATACCTAGTAAATTCGTGAATTGAAAGCTACGATTAGCCTACACATGCTAATTATTGTTGTCGTATTGAGGGTGAGAGATTTCACATGATCTTGATAGTACTTTTACTGGTTTGTGTTTTGGTTTACATGAAATCCAATAATTATATTAGTGATTGTATTGTATTAGTGATTGTGATTGTAAAGATTAGCGAATCTTTAACTTATGGTTATCTTCTAAGTACTGATGATATTTTACTGTTTCTCATACATTCAAGATCTTTCTCTCTCTCTCTTTCTCCTTCATTTCTTGAATCACATCACTAAGTAATGTATTGAAGGATTAAGTGTAAGAAAGGGCCGACTGCGCCCTAACTTCGTCCTCCCAGGCAGTAATTCGCCATAAAAACAGTCATTCTATTTTCTCTCTCACTCTCTCTCGCTCGTAGGGTGAAAGAAGCCAATAGAGCCAAGAAAAACGTTGGTAAAATGTTAAACTAAATAAAATATGGAGTAACTTACTCTTGATCTATTGATTGGGGAATTATTTGAATAATTGAATAACATTGTCCCACGTCAGTGGCATTTTGCCATCAATGAATCACTTTTAGATCCTACAAGAACAGAAATGGAATGATTGCTCAATGACGTCTATAACTCTAAAAATATCCTTATTAGAAGCTAGATATAGAATATTATTATAGTACCTATCTTTCAATTCAAGGTCCCATTGATTTAAAAAATTTGTTTATCGTTTGAAGTGTTTTATCATTCTTAGAAATAAAACTTTTGAAAAAAAAAATTCGTCGGAATATAATAATATTTGGAACTATTACGTTTATTTGAGTTATTTGAATTTTATTAGAAGCTAGAAAACTGGAGAAGTATTTTTTTTATTTCAACTTATAAAGTGAATATAAGTAATTAAAGACAATCAGGTTTGATAGTATTTATGACGACTTGCAAATATTAATATTACTCAGTAAAAATGATAAAATATGAACTAATTCATTAACTGAAGCATGTTTCTGATTGCATTTTGAACAGTCGCCTTTTGGTTGGAAATCAAAAACTTAGTTATTAGTGTGTAGTATATCTATTACTTTTTCTACTAATAGAATTACAGTGATTTAAAAAACTTTTAAGAAGAAAAACAAACTTAACTTACATTATAGTGACGCAATGAGTCTGATGAAGTACAATTCCAGGATGAAACGATCGTCACTATAATGTAAATAAAGTTTTTTTTTTAATTAAAAGTTCCTAAAATCAGTTTCATTTTTTATTAGTGTTTCAACTGATTGTGTAAATTTTTTCAGGAATCTTGAAAAATTGTGTTAGCTCGGACTGAGTCAAGATGGATGGTTGCTCAGAGTTGAGGGAGCTCGGACCTCCACCGGACTCCATTATGGAGATTCCCCCTCCTCCAATACCCATGTCTCTTGATATTCCAAGTAACTTGTCTATGATTCCATGTTCCTTTCTGTGTGACTCCAGCACCGGGCCTTCTAAAGTTGAATTCATCGACTTAAGTATTCACTCAAGTAAGTTCAAGCATAATGATCATTTCAAGATTTATTAGTTTTCTATATTCAAAAGAAATCCACTCCATCACTTTATCAAGTGAATAAATAATATTGATTTTCCAATCAAAACAAAACAAATAAAAACAGTACCAGAATACAATGAAGTTTGGAAGTTTATAAAAATATTATTCAAGACCGAAGTACAAAGTGTTTTGTTTTATTTTTCAATCACAGAGAACCATATTCCAGAATTTCCAGGTTCTTGAACAATCCGGGGCCCGATGCATTCATGTAGGCTGAATGAAAAAAATTACAGTTTTTTCAAGATTAGTGGAGTACGGTAGTAATCGTTCAGTCTTCAATCGTTATTGAGGAAAAAAGAAAGACAAATGAGCTGTTTTGTTTTGAAATGAAATAATCATTATAACAGCAAACAATAATATATCCAAAAATACATAATGCCTTGCCAACTGAATTAAAAGAAGAGGAAAACCATAAAATATTCAAAATAAAACTTTTAGAGATTGGCTAGTTACTAGACCATTTTATACGGTAAATGACTCTTATAATTGGACTGCTTAGTTATCTGTAATATTGAGGTCGATTAATTTGTGTGATTTTGTGTAGTCATATCTAACTCTAAAATATGGTGTTATTTTTATTGACCCATCCTCTGTTTACTTTTGTAGATGTTTGGAATGTAGTGAAAACTAAACTAATAGACTTGACAACTGTTTATTCGAGTCAAGTTTTCTAAAACTGAATAAAATCACTAAATAATAAGATATATTCATGTAAAATTAGATTAATTTCAATTTTAAGAATTCCATTAGATGGAAGGAAATGAGATATTGCAACTATTCAATTGCTTTTTAATTATAAAATACTATTCGTTTATAGCATTATTAATTAGGAATTTCGTTCAATTAATTATTATAATTCCAATAGGTCCAGTTTTGATTTCTAATTCTCATTGATTCCTTTATTGAAACTACAGACTGGAGCTCCAATTTATTATTATTATCATTATTATCTATTTCATCATTTTTTATCTATATTATCATATTACTCCAATTATTATCCATAACAGATTTGAAAAAATAAAATACTCTTTAATGGCGGAGAAGAGCTTGGAATATTGGGGGAAATATATTTCACCTCGATTTATTATACCCCAGCAGCTGCTGAATTGCGGAGGATGAAAATAATTAAATTTGTAATTACTATGTATATATTTTGTAAAATTTGCGCAATAAAAGGGTTATTTATTTATTTATTTATTTTTTATTTTATTATTGTTTGTCAATTCTGTCAATCAATACCGTGAGTAGTAATGTATAATAAAATCATAAAAATAACGTTTCCTAGCGTTTTGTTTGAATGTTGTCCATGTTTTCCTCCTAAAAATGGCAAATAGTGATTAAACAATTTCACTCTCCAGGATTTGATGGCGCATGGATAATGCTCATTGCTTCATTCTGCATTGGAATAGTAAGCCTGGGAACTCTCCTGGCTATTATCATGTTGAAGCTGAGAAAGTAAGTAATTGCTACTTAAAACATATCTTCAAAATTTAAGTAGACTTTAGACGTTGTACCTGTTATATAATTATTTCAATTCCATAAAAATATTATGTTATTTGTATTATCAATGAGCATTTGTTTTTATAAAAAATAGCAGCATTACATTCATATTACCTACTGGTGGGAAACAACAGTTAGAACTAGAGCAGTTAAACCTTACTCAAAATCAAAGTATTTGATTCATAAAAACATTTCAATAGCGGATTTAAATATGTCTAAAAACCCAAAGCCTTATTAATGAGTTGTAGCATAGCCCCCTCCAAACTACTGTAGTGCAAACTACTATTGTAGTTCAGAGGGGGCTATACTTGTCGTTAAAGTCCTATATAGCCTACTTCATGCACTGAAGTGATTGATAACAATGGAAAATACCTTCTTCAAATTCTTAATTTCAAAGATTTACTCATCAGTAAATGTAAAAACACATTAATTTGAGTTGTTTATTAGTGAATTCCGTTGTTCACTTTTGTACTTGATTATTTTGCAAAATTGATGAATTTTCGCATGTCTTTTTATATGTACCTTATTAAACAGCATTTTCAAGGCTTGCTTAAGGTAATTTAATTTTGATTGTATAAAAGTTTTTCTATTCTATTCTGTAGTAGAGTCAGGAAATAATAATTCCTGATCAGTTTAATGCTGATTAAAAATAGTTGATCACGATTGGTGTAACCTAACAACCAACATATGTATCGGATTTTTACTCTTTGGGCAGATTATATAACTTTGAAATTCTTATTTTACAGAGACTTCACCTCCAGCAAAGTGAAAATTACAGCCTCGGAGAGTGGAAGAAGCTGCGAGGCCGTCCTTTACCCAGTGGCGGCCGATTCGAGAGCCATCTGGGCCACATTGACACCTCGAGGTCCCACCACGTTAGTGGCTCCTGTCAAGCACGAAAAATCGGTGCATTTCGAAACGGATGACATCAGCAAATCAAGGGTATCAGGTCCGACTCGAATCGAAAATCCAAATTTGCCGCCATTAAATCTGCACAGAACTCTTCGCAAAAATAAAGACCATGCGCCGGTCGTATAAATTTGTTTTTCAATAGAAACCATTCTCAAATTTTGGTGACTTTTTTTAAAGTTTTTTTTTGTCAATTACACTACCATGGAGGAAACACAGATTTTACTATAGCCTAATGGCGGATGAGAAACTTTGAGCTGTTGACAAGTAGTCTTGCAGCTGACTACTCAAATCACGCAGGGGAATCGACTCCGACGCTCAAAATAGGCAGCTCCATAAGCACAACTTTGCCAATTTTGTGATAGGGAGCAAGCAATTTTCGACTTTCCCTAGCTTACCGGTTCCATATCTGACAACAGCGCAAAATCTCTCAGCCGCCCAATTTCTTGGCCGCTGCTATAGTGCAATATACAGTGTACTATACTTTCTAGCCCATGGCAAGTTAGAGTTGGATTCATTTAATTTGATGCTTGGCTTTAGATAAATAGAGAGATATTATTTGTCGACGTTGCTGATGACCGCGTCGAGTACGATGGCAAAGAAATAATATCTCTCTATCTATATAATTATCTATCTAATGCCAAGCGTCAAATTATATGAATCTGATTTCAGGATGGATGCCGGTTTCCATCAAGCAATGAATTATTATAATATACAAGTTTTAAAGTCAGTTTTTGTTTACAAGATTTAGCAAGCTATTCGAACAATTGTGCTAACATTCGGAATACTAATGGCGTATTAATATACGATACCTTCTAGCATGAAATTGGAATAAATGCTTATTACCACACAAAATCCTTGCAAAATGGTGATGAGTTCTTGTCTATAAGGTTAAACAATTTATTATACGGAGATTATAGCTCACTTGCAAGAAGTATACTATCATGATCATATATGATTTATATGTACCATCATACATTCAATATGTACCGTACCTTCTACGAATAATATACTACCATTATTATTGTGCTACGAATTAAAAGACTAATAATTTTTTTATATCTACAGTATTCTTGTATTAGTATTTGAGATTAGATGGGGGGCATTGTCTGGTAACAGTTATATGACATTAAATTTAATTGTTAGCAAATTTTGTCCAACCTCTCTGGTTTTACAGTGATATTAATTTAATTTGACGCTTGGCATTAGAAAGATATTATTTCTTTGCCATCGTACTCTACGGTCATCACATCAGCAACGTCAAAAAATTATATCTCTATCTAATGCCAAGCGTCAAATTAAATGAATGTCACTGTACCTTTTAGAACTCTATTCATTTTCAATTCTGTGCAATAGTGTTTGTTAGAATCAAACACAAAACTCAACTATTGGAATGAGTTACTTTGTTTATCACGATGTTGGATAAGAATCGGTAGAGCTAAAACATTAATATCGGTAGAATATTTTTGCAACGAAATACTGTATTTTCTAAAACAAATCTTTGGAGGAATTTTGCTTTTGGAAGGAATAAAAGAATAAAAAATTTCATTGTAGGTGCTTTAAAAAGTTAATTTCTCAAAGAAATTGTGTTGTGGACCTTTAAATTTTGCATTAGTCCCTAGATCAGAACTGTCTGGGAAAATCTGGAATCATTTATTTAAATTCTAATAATTATTTTACAGGTAGATCTTCTTGTATGATTATGTTTTATTGTTATAGATTGTAAGAATGGCAAGCCTTTGTATATTCAATGCTGAGAAAACCTCAACAATTTATAAATAAATTTCAATTATCACATAAATGTGAATAACACAGTATCGTATTTAGAATAAATACTGTATTGCATGCATCAATATTTAATTGGGTGTGATATTTATTGGCATTGAGATATTGTGAGCAATATTATGATAATCGTACTTGCTGATTCCTCAATAAAATTGTACCGAGCATGTCTTAATTAAGAGTTTTGAGCACAAAAGTGTTCCTATCAAGTACCTCAAGTTATTCATAAAATAAGTGTAGGCTTCTGTGATGAATATTACTGATTGTAGCTTTTGTTATGAATATTATGTATTCTCTTGTACCATAAACTTTATTTAAATAAAAGTAAAGTTTCATATCTGGTTGTTTTCATCTAACTCATTGTCATACACCTCTTCTATTAAAAATTTCCTTCGCATATTGTGACAAACCATTAAATTATTGCGATAATTGATTAAATAAAACTTCCAAAAAAAGAGACACTTGCTAGATATATTTATATCAAAAATATATATGAGAGTTGGGTCGACAGTAATAAAAAAACCCTTATCCATACTATTATACTTTATTACAATAAAACGATTTTACACAGATAACTCACAAAATAAATCAATAGAGCAATTTCAGTACTAAATAATCTGTTATAAAATTTCTGGAATTCTACTGATTTGTTCAACACTCAAATAATATAAAGATCAATGGATAATTCCACAAATGAATAGTACAAACTATAAACTTTCAATCATATTCCCAAACAAATCTAATCGATTTTACTGCAAAAGATGAGAGTTGTTCCATTTAAATTTGTTCTTACTAAAATTCAAAATGATATCCAGAATTTATTTATCAAGTTTATAAAAGCAGGGAAACTTGTGGGCCTGAATGAATTTATCAAATTTCAATTAATGAACTCGAACTTAATATTACATTAACAAGTCTCTTAATTCACTTAACAACTTCAACAATGAAGGTCTTGCTAATTGATGTTTATTATCACTACTTTATCACGACAAATAAAGAGGAGATTATAAGTAGTGCTCTGAAAAATCTTTAAACCTTGACAATGATTCTATGTTCAACATTATTTTCTTTAAATTTGATTCAACAAATTTGAAATTTGAACTTCATCTTCAGGAATAGTACAATATTATAAATTGAATCTAACATGTTTTACATACAAGATTTAATATTACAACGTTTTCAATCAGTTAAACATATTTTTTGAAATATCCCCTATTATCCGTCATTTCCGATTATCCGGCCCTCTGCCGGCCCCTTTATGACGGATAAGCGAGACTCTACTGTACTTTTACTTCAAATGTATAAAAGCAGTCTGAGCTATATTTATGTAAAACTTTCTTGCATGAAAACTGAGTGTTTTGTTCAAGAATATTAGAGTTTTTTCATTAGCGGTATTCAGCTAATTACTCGTTTATTACCTTACTCGTTTGACCTCTTTTACCAATTTAAAGTGATCCAGTTATTGAATTCAACGTACTGTTTTAAACAAAATTAACAATATAAAAATATCCTTAAATATTAACAGCATAAAATATTTCTACTGATAAATAAATACATTACAGATAAATAAATACGGTATTAAATTAATGGAATCGAAGAAAGATAAAATTTTATACAGTAATATGGATTCAAGTGTCGTTTTGTGAGAATATTTTATCAGCAGACTTGAAAGTTTCTCATAAACACATTTTCCGCATAGTTATGTTGGATTTAATAAATAATAGAAAAGAACATACACATAAATAGAAAAGAACATAAACGCGCATGAATATCTAAAAATTCAATTTAATTTGCAAAGAAACAATGTAACAGTCAAATCTTATCGAGGTTTAAAACCCATCGGTATTCTACAATAAGAGTTAGGAAAATATACAGTTATTGAGAATCACCTCTGAAACCCTAGCTATAGTATAGGATACAAGCATAACAAATAAACATTTATAATAATAGAAAGATTACAAAAACAGTAGGAATACTTTTCATGGAATAACTGTGAAAATGAACGATAATATGAGAGGGAACGAAAAGAAAAATTAGTAAAAGCAGTGAATTCTGAGACCTCAGACGATGAATTGCAAACTTTAAAATCTAATTGTATAATAAATTAAATCTAATTGTTTAATTTTAAATCTATTTGTTTCAATAAACATTAAACAATATTGAACTTGATTCGAATAAGTAGAGGATTAACATTACAGCTATCACTCGAATGATTTATAAAAATACATAGATATTGTACAAGGTGAATAGTATTTGAGAATATAGTATTTACATTGATCTTATTTACATCCGTAGTTTCCAATGCGATTATTTCTCAACACACAGCTCGAATTCCTCGACTTTTTGAAACTGAGAATTGATTGCAGATACCAGTCTTTCTATTTCTTTCTCCTGAAACAGAACAAGAAATAAATGATTTATTATTCATGTCAATCGAATTGTTATAACTACAATTCTATAGTATTATCTACCGATTGCACGAGAACCAATGAAATGAATTTAAAATTTGCTAAATGATAACGTGATTTAGGCTAGGCGTACACCGGTTAGTCATGACAAGACAAGACAAGATTAGTCACGTTTAGTCACAGTATTTCACAGTTGCTTATGAAGCAGCACACACCGATGCAATGACTAATCGGTGTGTGTTGCTTCATAAGCAACTATGTGAAGTACTGTGACTAAACGTGACTAATCTTGTCTTGTCTTGACTAACCGGTGTACGCCTAGCCTAAAAGGAGCACCGGGATTCCGATAAATTGATTCCAACAGATGACGTCCTTTTTATAGCGATTTAAATTTAAAAGACTCAAGTTATATACGATGGAGCTTATAGTGAACTTTCAAAGGTTCAAAATCTAAATGAAAGTTATAAATCAAACTAAATGGAATTTTCAATATAAAACATTAGTTAAATCTATGTGTGTGACTCAAGCATGCTGTACATGCTTTAGCATTGGCCGCATCCTGTGCAGCACAACAAATCGACCAAGTGTGGCCAAGGAATTTATCAGAAAAATCTGAGAATTAGTAAGATTTGCAGAAAATCTTTCTGAGTATAACCAAATGCAACCGTTTATATCCCAAGTCCCAATCACTACAAAGACATCGAAAATATAGTCCGTTTTTTTCTAACATTATAACAAAGGATCAAGTTAGAAATTACATACGAAATCAGCATCTGAATGAAATACATATATAATCAGATTAATTTAATTTGACGCGTGGCATTAGATAGATATTATTTCTTTGCCATCGTACTCTACGGTCATCAGCAACGTCAAGAAATAATATCTCTCTATCTATCTTATGGCAAGCATCAAATTAAACGAATCTGATTATACATGATTAGGTATGTATTTGTGTTTAGCTGGCATGTAGTAATCTTAGAAATACAAAATGATTGTTTGTAAATAATTTTTAAACCCAAAATTTTATTTAAAGGATTTTATTGAAGATGAATCATCAACATAACCCTGGACTATTTATCCAAATTTGGGATAGATTGATTGATTGACTTTATTTACATGATACGGGATAGAAGCAGTTTTGAACAAATGTCTGTTGAATCTTCCCACTTTGTAAGTATATATTCAATAATTAATAATAACACATACTTTTAGATAAATGATACCCACCTCTTTTTTCACAGCTTTGCCAGCCTTCTTGTAAGTTTGGTTAACTTTCTTGGCCTTGACTTTCTCCTTGAAAGTATCCTCGAACAAATCTTCGGCGGCATCATCATCATCATCGTCATCATCTTTCAACTCTTTTTGATCAAAAGCAAACGATGTGCCGAATCTCACTGCTTTTTTGGCCTTCGGTGTGTGCGTGTAGGACTTTCTTGGTGGCTGAGAACAAGAATGAAGAATTTATTAATAAAATTTATTTATTGAAAAGAGAAATTACATTTTTAAATAATAAGAGCAGAATCTAATATACTATACCTGTATAATTCGATGTTTTTCCATAATTAAAAACTCGTTCAAAAATTTTCAACACTAAATTTTATTCCAGGATATTACTTTTTCCAACAATAGAAAGCCACTACTCAGAAATAAACAACCTTCGCAGTAAGAATATTATCAAGTCAAGACATAAACAAAAATATAGGCTAGGTATTTAAGAACTTGAATAGAACATTGAGGATCACATGAGCTCTCAAGGCTTGTGCGTGGGTAACGAGTGGGGTGATGACGACATATGACGACTACTTATAGGCAGTCGGGACCGACGGCTTAATTCCACAGAAGAGACGTGGAGTGGCTATATTTGTCAAAATCTTTCCGTCAACCAGGCTCGAACCCTGGCCCAATGGATTTTATCTGACTGCTGATAACTAATCAGTCTGACGCCTTAGCCGCCTCGGCTACGAACCACTCCAACTTCTACTCTACGGCGTAGAGTCTTATGGCAATACTATTTCATAGAGAATTAAAGCCTACAGTTGCGTGTGTTTTTGTTAAAATGCAAACGCAAGTTTGCCTTGATTAGCTTCGATCAGCAGTGCAAGCTGACAGCACTATACCCCATAAATACAATACTAAAATGTAAGGTTTGCATTGACTATAGAAACTATAGCAGAAACAATATCAAATACGAATTTATAAACTTGTAAAAACTACAGAGAGTGTATAGTAGTGACTATATACTCTCTGTAGTAAAAGCTATATCATCACGTTCAAATACACCGCGTTAGCTTCTCAAAAAATAGAGTTACAGTTATTTGGTTAATAGTAGCCTACAATATAATTCGGTGTAATAGTGCCAGATTGTGTAGTCATAGGGCTACGAAAATAGTGCTAATGGAGTAAATCATCACTACATTAATTATTGGAATGGCTGTTGCTTGTGTAGACACGATTGCTATATGTGGCACCTAAGTTTAACCATGGAACAAAATATTTCTACTCATGTCATTCATGAGAACACTTATCTGTTTTTACTTGAGTAATAGAATTGTAATACTATAGTGCTTTTCATCCTTGAAGTACCCCTGAGCGCAGAGACAGTACCCCACCTCTTTCCGAGCAAGCGAATCACAAGCTGATCAAATTAAATTAATCTGATTATAGATCACATTGATTTACTTCAAGAACTGAGTGAAATTTTGAATAAAAAGTTCGAAATTACTCACTTTCAAGAAAGTGGGAGTCAGCGCGCCATTATCAGAGCTACTCTGTTGTGCGATTGGTGAACATAGTGAAGTGTCAGCAGCAGAATCATTGCTGACCGTACTCTTATTCTTGAAGTTGAAATTCAGTTTCGTCTGTTTCGTTGAGACTGGAGTGGAAACGGCCGTGATGTTCAGTTGTCCCTTCAAGCGCCTTATGACATCACTGACTTGTGCTTCTGGTTCTGTAATAAACGATAACGGAATAGAAATTAAGTATAACAGTGTTATAGTAGCCCATTCACAAACTTTTGTTAAAGAAACATACATAAATTTAAAAGAACTGTAAGAAATTGGTTACATGATGCTGGAATTTGCCACACCGAGGAGCTCATTCTAAATAGGATATAGGAGAAATATGCAAATATGTATTTTATTTTATTCAATGGCAATGATATAGGCTAGGCCTAGTGTTATAGAGGTACCTAGTAGTTTAAAATTCCCATTGATTTTGTATTATTTATGTAGTAGCCTAATAGTTTTCAACACTTATTTATATTACTAATCACTTCAAAAAATTATTTTGCACTTTATAATTTGTGCCTAGTAGTCTAAAATTTATATTATTTTTTATGTAGTAATAGTTTTCAACACTATTTATATTACTAATCAATTTAAAAAATAATAAATATAAAAAATGTTTTACACTTTATAATTTAGAAGAGTATTATGATCAAAAATGTTCTCAAGTTTTCAAAGCAAAATTATGTTTTTCATGCTTCATCTTAGGGACGTTTAGGACTAACTGAATCGGATGATCTGACATTAGGTATTCTACAGTTGAGATTTATTCAGTTCATCAGTAGATAATTTGACACATTGTGAGTTTGGACCCCCAAGTTCATATACCAAGTTGAATTTAAATAATACTCACTTTTCGTATTCTCCGCTCCCAGCCTGCTTGAAGTAGATACACTTGAAATGGATGTATTCGAAGTTGACGCAGCGGAAGTATTCGGTGTCTTGCTGTTGTCTCTGTTAACATCGACCGAATTGGACGAATCACAGTCGAATCCAAAATTATTATCGTCCCCAATCTTTGATTCGTTTCTAACCGATAGCTCCTGACCAGTACGATTTGCCGTTTGATTTGTTGATCCTACTTTGGGAACTGAATTATTTGCGTTCGATGAACTGGTTTTATCTTCTATTACATCTTCTGAATCATCATCAAATCCGAAATTGTTATCGAAATCAATTTTTGAAGCGTTCGCCACTGCCTTGTTTGCCACAGGATTTACTGAACGAATGAGAGGAATTGGATGATGCACTGTGCGTTCATTTTGACGATTAACAACTGATTGATTAGCTAGCTGATTTTTCGACATGACTTTTTCACGAATTTGTACACCTGATTGATTAGCTTTTTTATTTCTCAACGTGACCTTTTGCAGTGAGATATTTTCAGGGAACGATTTGCTATCATCTTTCCGTTCATCCACAGTACATTCATGTGATCCAAAACTGTTTACGAAAGCATAATCTGTATCGTTATGATCCCTTCCCAGGACTGCTGACTCGAAAATAATTGAAGCATCAGAAGTATCAAAGCGACTCGGATCATTAGTAGAGCGATCCATGACCTTTGAATTGTTAACATCTCTTCCCAAAGCTGACGGTTTTGATGTTGGAGGAAGTTTACTGGAATTTTTTGAGCTACAAGTAGACACATCCGGAACAATAACAGGTTGCAGATTTTCATCCCAGCCACAACATGCGCCTTCAAAACTACTTTCCCTCAATTTCTTCAACACTTCCGCATAACACTGTTTTCCATTTTGAACAGATCCATTCAAGGTTTTTGTTCTTCTCATTGTATCATCCAGAACGAGGACGGGCTGCAAATTTGCATCCCAGCCACAACACGCGCCTTCTTCAAAACTGTTGTCTTTCACATTTTTAAACACTGTTACATAAGGCAGGTTTTCCTTTCGATCCTTGTTCACGTAAATCAAAAAATCGAAATTTGAATCTGATTCGGATTGATTTGCCACCTGGTTTTTTTGTTCAATCGATTTTCTATTAATCACATTGTTATTAGTGGTCGCACTACCAACACCTGATTGTAACAGAGATTTCCTCACTGGAGTAGTTTGTATTGTTGCCTTCTTTTGTGGATCTGCACACTTTGCAATGTTACGTGGATTGATTGGCGTATTTTCTGGCAGTATCTTCTTGTTCCGCTCCAAAGCATCAGTATGCTTCTCAATGCTTTTCACGATATCAAATCTCACCACACCCGTTTTCGATTTCAAGGTCTTATCTTTGACCGTGTTGTCACACCTCAAACCTATTGTGCGCTCGGGAACAACGATATTTTGCAGAGCATTTTTCACCGGTTTTGTAGCAATTTTCTTACGACTTTTCATCACTCTCGGTTGTCTCTTCTTCTTTTTCTTGACTGGCTGTTCGTTTTCGTCGATTTCAAACTCATACAGATCGAGTTTGTTGTCAACTGGGGGTGGAGTTAAACGCACGTTGTCCAGGGCTTTTTTATAAACAGGGATTGGTTTCTCAGTTTTAGCCTCTTTCACTGGAGCTGACGATTCCGTAAGAACCTTTTCGTTGGCGATAGGATCTTTTCCATCCTTGGCATAGGACACAACTTTGTCACTATTCGCATCTTTGGGAAATTTGGTAGATCGCTCAGAAGAGTTGGTTCTATCGAGTAGCGCTGGTCGGTTGTTGGTTTCCAAGATATTTTCAGAGATATTCTCCTTGTCCATGTACTTCTTTTTCTTTGCTACAGGCTTTTTCAGACGTTGAATCCTTTTCTTCTTTGGTGCAGATTGCTTAGTAGTGTTATCCGAACTATTGCTGCTAGAGATATTGACTTCAGAGCAGTCTGGAGAGGAGATTTGACGATATGTAACTGGTTTACTGGCAGCCAATCTTTTACCTCGTTTCACCTGAAAATTAGCAAATGCATTATATTACATTTCTTTGCAGTTCTTCATCCTACTTGAACTGTTTGTCAGATGTGACTACACCTTTTCCAGTTGTATTTGAGAAAGTATCAATTGTAATTGAGAATGGTCATTTGTAGCCTAATTGAGAAAACATCAGTTGTAAATGAGAATGGTCAATTGTATTTGAGAAGATATCACATGTAATTGAGAATGGTGAATTGTAAATGAGAAAGTATCATTTGAAATTGAGAAGATGTCAGTTGTGATTGGGAAATCAAATTAAAGAACCAGCTGACCTTTTTCACTTCTTATTTACATGTGACGAATACTCATTTGCAATTCACCATTCTCAATTACATGTGATATTTTCTCAAATACAATTGACCGTTCTCATTTACAACTGATTTTTTCTCAATTACAACTGATACTTTCTCAAATTGAATTGACACTTTCTCAAATATAGTTGGAAATGGCGTAGATATAATACATGTATTCGAATTTACAAAAATTAGTGATAATAGAATTATTTGAACAAATCCATCAAGGAAGTACCTATTCAAAAACATACAACAATATATAATCCATCACTTTTTTATCTAGGCCTATAAAAGAGGAAGATGAACTTTGCATGACTGACACGCAACTAGCCGTTAACAATTACAGTAAACTCCCGGTTATCCGAGTACTGGTTACAAAAAAAGTTACATAGTTGAGGGCACCAGGAATTAAATCCTATTATTGCCCTCATAAACTCATTTTACTTGTTACACAACTTATTATTGCCCTTATTAAACCCGTTATCATTCATTTTAACTTTGAAACGTACAGAAATATCAATATCTGAATAAGTTTTGAACGAGATCTGTTGCACCACTGGTAGCATGGCACTGCGTCTGAGTCGTTCCAGCGAAAACACTTCAGTAGCAATGGACTGCAAATTTCTCCGCTATTTTGGCTGGTAGCAGTCGGGATCGGCTGCGGAGCCGCGTTAACGAAAACCCACCTTCAGAAATGAAATAATAACTAGTAGGCCTACAAGTAACTTGATTGTAAGTCTGTAATGATTCCTGGTATCCTAATAAGTGAAAAAAGTAACCATAACAGAGAATTAAAAACTTGAAAATGATAAGTATGTTTCATACTACATATTATAGCTATCAACACTGAAGCTCAGAGCCAGCGGTGAGCTTCAATAAGCCCTTTCAAATTTTAAAGCCCTTCAGTACTTAGTTTTCCCTTATCCCTTGGAGAGAAATCTTCCCATCATTCTCCGATTCACCTAATTGCTACAAATTCAAATAGCCTACTTACTGTATAAATTTTGCTTACAAAATTAACTATAATAAAAGGAGGCAAACTTATTTTCTTTTCACAAATAAACTCATCTCAGAAGCTCCACAAAGTTCCATCTTGTAAGCTCCACAAAAGTTTTAGCGAGGGTCCCCCGTTTTCTTAGCGCTGTCAAACATACACTTACTGACTGTACCCTGCTATGGAATCTTTTCATAGGTTATGATAATTGATGTCAATATAACTTACAGGACTCCTATTCAACTCCTTCAACACCGATTTTTGAGAATCACCACTACTCAGCTGAATACTATCATTGTTTTGCAGCGCATTTTCCATTTCTTCCAATGAGAATTGGTCCTTGTCAAATTCGTCCTCCATCATAAAATCCTCAACGTCCGTCTCCATTACAGCTTCTGAAAAATCAACAGCAAACTGAATTACTAAAACTGCAATGCAATAATAGCCTACTTCCTTGCAAAATAGGGTTGCTAATGTAAACTATTGAACCACTAGTTGACTATGGGATACTGATTTTATTACAAATCATATATAAACCTGCGTAATAGCATAAATCAACGCAAATCATCTAATTCATTCATAGAAATAAAAAATATTTTCGTATCTGTAAGTTTGTAGTAAATCTCAGGAAGCCTGATTTGGAATTGTTGTAAATGATTTCATAGACATAAGTGAGTATAATTAAACTTATAGTTATAGATGATACACAAAAATTCGAAGATTCAATTTTTTTACAATCAAACAATCTAGGACCATTCATGTTTTCTAGTATCGGTGTCATTTCAGTTCCGAGGTTTGTTAAAAAATTTCATTTTCGAGATATCCTATTAAACTCTAGTCACAGAGTTCAGTTGGTTAATGTAGTCTACATCTATTTACAATAAACTCTACACAATTGTACATTTCAATTTATTCTTCAAAAAAAGCACAAGGAATGAAGTGGTGATGGCATGGTGATTGTTTTAAACTTTTGGAGAACAATAGGTAGCCTAACTTACCTAATTATAAAATAATATTTTTTTGATTTACTTACCAGAAGATCAATTTATTGAGACTAGGTCTAATGGATATTGCAATACAATAGAAATAATACAAGAAAACACTTTCAGGCTTTGACCAATACACAACAGTCGACAGATAGTCACTCACATTCGCATTGACAAAATACAAAAATTGTTGTCAAACCAGAAAATTCTACAGTTTTGCCGCCTTCAACGGCCGTTTTGAAGGTTAGAAAGCATTGCGCATGCGCACTATCCATTTCCAAAATATAATCACACACAAAACTAAAGAGAATGCAATCAATTCTTCACAATTTCGGATTAAAAATATCCAAAGACTTGAAAATCGTCTTCTTATGATTATTTACGATTGATGTGTGATTTTTTTTTCAGAACATCCAGAAGAATCGTAATTGAATGTTATGTTGGTTAACCTGTCCATATCGATTTGACTGGAACATCTGTTCGATTTTTCAAAATGCCAAAAAGTTATGATTTTTAGGTTAGGTTTACGCTTGTTCTCTTGTTCAGGGGGCTGTCATAGACGGAGTGGAAATATTGTATCTTCCCCATGTTAAAAAGGGGTGTAGGCTGAGTCTCTAGTTTCCGGCTGAGTCTCTAGTTTCCGGACGGAGTTTTGGCGCTGTATTTGAATTCAGAGCTTTTAGGTTAAGTTTCATTTTCATGAAGACTTTTAAAAGTTTATGGTATATTTTGCGGTATAAATCAAAACTGTTTTGAAAATATGATTGATATTTACGGCAAAATATAAAATTTTTGTTAGATTCTTTGTTTTTTAGGTTGGTTTGAGTAGAAGTAGGTGTGATTCTCTACTACAGGTTAGAATGGTTATTCACTAATTCACTAATAATGGTTTATTTCTAATATCGTTATGCGTGTATCAAACTTTCGGATTATTCTTCAATATCATTGATCTAATATCGTTATGCGTGAATCAAGTTTTTGAACCATCCGCTATTCAATCAGATTCAGTTGTAATTATTATCAATTTACGATGTTTTCAAATACACCGCTAAAAGTCCGTCCGGAAACTAAAGTCATCCTACACCCCTTATTTCTCTTACTTCCAGTCCGTGAGATGTCAGGTCCCTGCTCTTGTTTACAAAAAAATTGAATGAATTTATTATCTTCTTACAACTTTAATGTCATGATATTCTAAAGATAAGAACAAAGTTGTGGGAATAATTATTATAAATTGTATTTCTCTAGTTACACAATTGAATTTTATTATATGTATTAACTTGCCCGTAACCAAGCAGGTCATCATAAGTTATAAATTTAATTAGTCCTACTTTTTTACAATTCCTATGATCTCAAGTTTATTATTTTTCTTTTGTAAACTATATAAAAATACATAGACAGTTGTAAATTAGTAAAATCATAGGCAGACTACGGTAGAGACCAATGGCTGGATTTGTTGGTGTTCATCTAGGTGAGAAAATGTTTCTTTTTATTTCTATGTAAGTTCTATCTCCTTTTACCTTTCTTCTATATGTATCTTTTATAAGAAGTCTACTTGTTGATTCCTCAGTTTGTAGGCCTACAAATAACTTGTCGTTTCAGCCAACAAACTCATCAGCTTTCTTTATTTTTTCGTTTTTACTTCGATGGCTCTCGTTTTATTAGCGATTGTCTCCGCGTTCGCGCTGGATTACTTGAATCAGAAAGACAGGAACACCTGCTATTTCCGTTGAACGTGTGGGCGACCTCTTGTTGGCTAACACATGCTATGTTTATACAAAATCTTTTTCCATAGGTTTGGATCTCCCTTTATACTCTCATCATTCTTATCACTTATGACTCCAAATTCTTAAACCCATTGCTGTTACAGGTGCAGGAAGTCATTCATGTAATTTGCAAGAAAAAAAGGAGCAGCTGTGCAGGAAAGCATGCAGAAAGGTAGGAGAAATTGATACTGTTGCATTTCTGTCACATCACCGCTAAAGGAAATAATTCGTTCATTACAATTTCCCAGTTCAGCCAGCCTATTAAAACAGATAGAAAAAGTTGACCGAAATTGAGATTGTTCAGCTGTGAGTTAGAAGCTCAGAGTAAGTTACTTCTCAATAAACAAAAAAATTAAAATTTACTTCCAACTATAGTTTGTTGTACAAGCAGATAGTCATGTAATTATTGTCAAATATCAAATCAAAATATCATTTATTCCACAATAAAACATAGTAGCCTACATACAAACATAATTAATAGCATAATGAATGGCATAACTTTTAACAATATTCAGGATAAAGTTCCAAATATCTTTTGAACTTTATCTTTGAGTAGTGATATTGTCGCTACTGCTACTCTGATTTCTCTAAATATTCTAATCTCTAATTTTTTTGAAATTCATATTTGGAGCAGATGATGTTGATTGAGAATTCTCTCCTTACTCACGCACAAGCCTATAGTCCGATTCACGTCAAGAAGTCAGCATTGTTTATATGAGGAGCATTGATGCCAAGTTTCATTGAGAGAGAAAGAGAAAACTACACCAAACGTGTTTGTTGGGACTGTGTGCAACAACAATGAACAGTGCGGCAACTATGCACAGTGCAAATAGGATAGAGACATCAGCAACTGCCTTGTGCTGAACAAGGATAGAAAACTCACATCTAAGCAATGCTGACTTCTTGACGTGAATCGCATTATAGAGCTCATGTGTGCTGTAGGAAAGAATCACTCTCGGAAAAAAAGAATTGGTATTTCGATTGAAATGAATGTACCGTAGTGAATCGACCCATGGAAGTGAGAGAATTTTTTTAATAGTCTATTCTGTTCCCTCCAATAATTTTCCTGATTTTAATTTCCAGGGAATCGATATCCTGATGAACGAAGGTACATCGCTGGACGCTGTAGCTGCTGTAACCCAAATCCTTGAGAATTCGGCTCTCACCAATGCCGGCTACGGCTCGAATCTGACATTGGATGGAAGGGTGGAGTGCGATGCCAGTGTAATGGACGGCAGTAACCTGCAGTTCGGAGCGTGTGGTGCGGTTACGAGAGTGAAAAACCCCGTTCTACTGGCTCAAACACTTTGCAAGAAACAGCTGGAACCCCTCTCTCTAGGGAGAATGCAGCCTTGGTATGTTTCAGTACACATGTATAGTGATATTCATTTAATTTGATGCTTGGCATCAGATAGATAGATATAGCAGGATTCTTTTAACTTGTCAGAAAACAGCTGATTTAACGTTAGTAAACGAGCGTACATCAATCAGCTGTTTTCTGACAATTTAAAAGAATCCTGCTAGAGAGATATTATTCCTTTGCCATCGTACTCAACGGTTATCAGCAACGTCAAAAAACGATATCTCTCTATCTAATGTCAAGCGTCAAATTAAATGAATGTCACTGTACACATAATAGAATCGAATATTTTCATCTCACTTTCACTTGAATACTATAGGAAAATAAATATAGAGAGTGATTAAGAAAAAATAGTAGTACGGTAATGATTTATGTAGTCATGATTGTTTCAACATCTATCACAGATTTTGGCACGGCTAGCAAATAAATCAACTATATTAGATTAATTATTGAAAATCCTTATCGATACTAAAACACCAGAATGCAGAGTGATTGTCAATACAGATGTCTTGTCATAAAGGAATAATTATTACTATTTGAATTATCACTATTGAATAGAAAATATAATTGGAAATAATTTTGAATTTGACCATCACTTTATGAATACATTTCTCACAATAGGCCTATCACTATCAAATTCATTATTTCTAAATAATTCCAACTAAGTTCATAAATGAATAAGTGATTCCAGACTAATACTCTTCTATTAAAATTTATAATCATGGAATAGTTATCTCTTGTATTTTCCATTGTTATTTTTGTATATTGGAACTTTGAAAAAATACAACTGAATGAGAAAAGTATTGCATCTTTAAATGATTATGGTTGTTGTGGATATCCATACTCAGTGTACTGCAGAGAGTACACATTTATTGCACAGTGTACTGCATTTTATTCTGTTGAATGATTATGCTGTGATTAATAAGTCAAATTGTAAAATCTTAGTTTTATTGTTCAGATTGTATTTTATAATTTTTTTCCTGATAATAGTTTGTTGGTAGGACCAGGAGCTAGTGAATGGGCTTCCAGCAATGGCTTACCACTTATTGATGAAAATGCTCTTATCTCAGGTGAGAATTATCTGGTATACAGATAATTATTTATTTTATTACCTATATGTCATCTTAAATTGTGAGCTTTGTATTAGAAGATAATTGTAAAAGATTTTTGGAAATCAAATAGGCCTATCGCCTATCTATTTTTTAAACTTTCTATTCTATCTAGTTTTGTGTTATATAAATGCATCATATCAAAGTATAATAGTTATTCCACTTTTGGAAGATGGACATGCAAACTGAATACCAGAGATAACCCAAATCTTTAGATATTTAGTTACGGTAGTTGATACTCAATTATAATAATATAGAATAATACTATTCTAAATAATAATTCTGAGGCATGAAAACAACACTTGATACAGCACAATGTTGCTCGCTCCTCTACTAGGCTGCTTGTCTATTAAAATGGTTGACTAATTTTTTTGTGGGAAAATTAATATTGAAATGTATCTTCTATTGTTTCCTAGAACGAGCTCTCAAGCAGTACAATCACTACAAGAAACGCATTGAAAAATACAATATCCGATTATCACAGGTGAGAAATTACTATTAAGATAAAGGAAATGGGATATTTAGAAATTTCGTTCTATTAATTACTACAATCAAATACTATTAATATTTTGATTTCCTATCTATTTTTATGCATTCCAAAGAAAATATGAACGTCTTCAGAACAAACTAAATTTTAGTATAATATTTTCATATTCGTTTCTCAAGCCTATGTTACACCAGGCTACTTTTAATGGGACGCTACTTTTGATAGCTGCTACTTGGTAGCTACTAGTGAAATGGCTGTTACTGAAACCTGTCACACTCATTTCAGTAGCAGCTAGCAGTGTCTACAACTACTTCAATTTAGTTAATTCAAATTCCCCTAAATTTAATTTACAAATATTTTATTTTGAACAAAAATTTATAAAATTTACAAATTTTCTTCCCCCAAATACTTAATTTTTTAATACACTTTATTGACGAGTATCTACAAAAGTACGTGTTTCTGTTGGAAAACGTTCCAACTCAGCACGAACAATCGAACATGTTTGTTAGTGTAATAATTCAAATGTGGTAAAAATTAATAGTATATCAATTTTATTTCATTTTTCAGGGGGATGTGAGAATGGACACAGTAGGCTCGATTTGTATTGATAAGTATGGTCATATAGCTGCTTCCAGTTCTAGTGGGGGAATTGCTCTGAAGCCGCCTGGGCGGGTTGGACAAGTAAGTACATTTCTTTAATTTTTGTGAATTTATCCATGCATTCAGGCTGTTTTGAGCATTACTCTTAGGATATTTCGATCATAAACTACGATGGAATGAGAGAAAAACACGACTAATGATCTGATCCTCAAAGCGCAGAGGACGAACATCATTGTTTGATACGCAGACCTTAGAACCTTGAAACCAAAACGTAAGAGTAACTAAGTTACTTATACAAGAAGATAAATATCCAATTCTATTACTGTGTAACATAATTAAATTATGTAATAGAGTAGTAAATTTCACTAATTTTGTCTATTTTATCACTATTTGGGCTTATTAGACATTTATCTACACTCGGATGAAAATAATCAATTTAAAGTCTCTCATATATTGTACTGTATATTATATAACTGTAACTATAGCAGGATTCTTTTAACTTGTCAGAAAACACCTGATTTAACGTTAGTAAACGAGCGTACATCAATCAGCTGTTTTCTGACAATTTAAAAGAATCCTGCTATATATGTTAATCCATGTAGATTTGAAACTTTCTTGCATCACTTATGCAAAGAAAAATAATATCGCATGTTTGTGTTTCTCAAACCAAACCTTTCCCGCTGAATGTTGTTCATTCATGAGAATCAAAATCGCTTCCGGTGGTTTGGAACCCACCTAAAGCTGTAGGTCCACTCATATCTCATCATCACAATCATCCTTCTAATTACCCACGAATATATTTATAATATTTATTCAATTATTTGTGTTTTTTATCATTTTTAGGCAGCAATTTTTGGTGGAGGCTGCTGGGCCGAAGATGGCCAAAGAGAGAATGGTATTCCTGGAGTGGCCGTTTCAACTTCTGGCTGTGGAGAGCATATTATCAAAACGTTTCTAGCAAAAGAGTCGGCTAGAGCTCTACAAAGTACCAACTGTCCCACGGCAGCCATCTATAAAACAATCAACGATTGCTTCCTGAGTAAGTTACTTGATATCTTTCATTTTTCCTCTGAGATTATATTTAATTTCTCATAATATTCAATCAAATTGAAATGAAATGAGTAGATAATTATGAAAACAATTAATCTATATGAACAAATTGCAAATAATTTAAAAGCGGTTGGCTTCTAAGGTACCGGTATTGAAAAAGAAGAAAAAAATGAGGAACAAGAAAAGGAGAAAAAAGAATTAGAGAAGGAAGAAGAATAAAAAGAAGAAGAAAAGGTGGAGGAAGAAGAAGAAGAAGAAAAATTATTGAATAATTGCAATACATCATTATTTGTTTCATTTGTGAGAGAAAGTAGACGAGTAATTTGGAATGATGGATTTATGTAATTGTTTGTTTCAGAATCACCATTTCTTCACGATGTGACAGATAAATTATGTGGAGTGATAGCTTTGCAGGATCGAATGGAAGGAGCTGGAGTCGAATTCCTCTGGGCTCATACGACAAACTCCATATGTGTTGGATACATGAGTACAAAACACTCTAAACCTCACGTACGTATTCAATATTTCTCAATTTTTACTCTTATATAATATAGCTTAATTGCATCAATTAAACAAATACAGATAGGGAAGAGTATTACTTAGGGCAGATGCCCAAAACCTCTTCAATTCCTGAATTTAGTTACATAAATAATCCAAATGTACTATTGAATTCGGCTATTTATAAGTGTATTATCAATTTAATTGCTGGAGTGTAGTATACAGATCTATAAAAATTGTTTTTTTTTTGCAATGAATGTGAATTAGTTTAATTTGGTAATAACTTTATTGTACATTTATATTAACTCTGGAAAGTTTTGTGAAGTTAGATAAAAATAATGAACCATCATAAAAGTTCTAGTTCTCTGATGCCTAATTCACGTAGATTCATAGATATATATGGATAAAAATAAAGAACCTTGAATAATATCAGGCTCATTCCAATCTATAATGTCAAACGAATAATCAATTCCAGATGAATTATTGAAAGTTCGTTAGGATCCTTCTATTTTTTGCAAATAAATTTCGTTTTACTTTGCTGATAGGTAATACCTGTGTTGTACAATAATGAAGATTTATTCAATATTTTCTTCAAAATCCTAACAATTATAATACCAATATCAAATTAATTAATACTTCATAAATTCAATCCTGATATTATTGAATTAATGAATCGTTTAATAATGTAAATGTATATTTTTCAGACTCGAATATCTCGTTTGGCCTCAGGGAGGACACAAGGGTCATCAATTGTCGTAGAAGGTGTTTATTGCTAGACAATATGTTCAAATTTCTGTTGAAAATTTCACTTTAGCCTACCTTTAGTTTCTTGTTTACTGAAACTGGGTTTCTCTTGAGTAATCTATTACTAAAAATGTTTACAATCGTACATCCTATACACTGCTGCTTAGAATTTAATATTCCATGCAGCAACTCATTTGCTTAATCTTGATTGAAAATATTTATTACCAAAAATGTATTGCTACCTATTTAATTAGATACTATAAAGTGTACAGTATAAGCCTCGTTGTCCACTACAACATTTTCACCCGAATTGCTTGACATTTGATTCAATGTTAGCAATCCGGACGTTTTCGGATGAAAACGGTTCAAGAGAACTACGAAGCTAAGAATGACAATGGAATTTTATCGTCCAAACAATGTGTTGAATTCATTTTCAAGTTCTTTGTTAATGTGAACTTTAAAAATGTCATGATTTAAAAAATGATTACGTTATAATCATGATCAATTATCATCAAACTAATTTAACATTGATAGACTGAGAACCATGAGAATATAATTTATTAGAAAACTATTAGTAAATAGGTATGATAATTTAAGTGAACAGAATTACAAATTATTTATCCACCTATATGAATTCACAGATTCTCTAAAGATCAGTAGCATAGCCCCCTCTAAACTACTGTAGTAGTTTACTACTACTAGATAATAATAATTATAATATTTTACACTAATTAT
The DNA here is from genome assembly GCA_017141395.1 of Laodelphax striatellus. NCBI lineage: Eukaryota > Metazoa > Arthropoda > Insecta > Hemiptera > Delphacidae > Laodelphax > Laodelphax striatellus. Next base: position 4,315,309 of record CM029536.1, on the reverse strand, counting down.
AATAATATTATGAAAACAATAAAAATCTGTTATTGTTAAGCATTTGTTATTGTTTGAAAATTGAAAGCTCCCTAGATCTCGAATAAATTTGTGCAGAGTTCATAATTATGTAGTAAGTAGCCTACCTAATCGATTTCATGAAAGTAAGTTAGTTGAAATAATATTGAATTGAATGACTGCCTTTATTTGTGCTTTATATTGTGGTATTATTTTGCCCTTATATTGCCTATATTGTATAACTCACGGTCATTGATGTGTTAAGTAATCGGTTAAAATAATATTGTGATAAAACTTATGGTCATTGATGTGTAAATAATTCTGTAAGTTATGTATTTTTGTATAATAAAAAAGGTTTGATAGAGATGTTCACGTCATTTTTTTCATAGCTTTAAAACATGGGTAGGAAACAGCATGCCTGACTATAATATTTTAACGTACAAGTAGTTTCAAGTAAATCGTATCAGTACTATAAGGATAGCCTAGAATAATGATCTATTGTAGAGTTTTTCAATTTCATCACTGCTTAAATGAACTTGTTGAACAATGATACAAAAGCTGCATGATTTTTACAAATGTAGCTTCAAGTTTAATTATAGAGGCTTGTACAAGTGAAAAAATAATTAGATTAAGTTACAATTAAAATAATTTAATTTGAATTAATTTACAAGTCTTATCTATGTTTAGTTTTTATCTATCATGAACAAAAAAAATAAGAAAACAAAGATATGCTTGATTGTCACCAAAATAGCTCCAAGCTCTATTCTAAAGTATCTTTAGTTCAATTTTCTCACGAGCTCTTTTCCTAGAATTTTAATTTATTAATAAAATAATTGAGATGCTGGAAACTGAATTGATGAGTGACATATATCCCTTGATGAGGAATTGCACTGCACTAACTTCCCTATATCTATCTCAAGAAGGTATTAGTGATTTGAATAACTTGTTCCGCATATTTGCCCGAAACGGTAGCGTGATTGTTAAATGCTTGCGTGCTTCAAATAAATAACAAAATGGGAACTTCTATTTCAAGTTGTGAGTCTCTCCTGTAGGACTCGGATATTGGCCCCTGGGATTCTATTACTGTACTGTATTAAAATTTGTATAAGGAACAGCAAACTCGTCTGTTTTCAACTCATGTTTCATTATCGAGAGAATACGTTTGGTTTCTCAGGCTCAATAGGTGGGTTTGAGAACAAGTTTGGTTGGGATTTCATTCTTAAAAGGGTCTGTTTAATAGTTATCTTGCTTCACTGTTAATAGTTACCTTTATATTATAATAAAAAATATTTGAGTAAGGCTCTACTCACACTTGGAAACTCAAATCGCGTCGCTCGGCGACTGGAATAACAAAACATGTGTTTTCAAATTATGACGCTCAGACGATCCTGCAACCGCGTTGTCTGAACGTCATCATTTGAAAACACATGTTTTGTTATTCCAGTTGCCGAGCGACGCGATTTGAGTTTCCTAGTGTGAGTAGAGACTAGTTTTCTCATCTTCAGTCAATAATTTGAGCTCCCTTGAAACATTTTAGCTTCATAGTATCATGAGATAACTCTTATTAACTGTTATATACGGTACCGTATTAAGCTGTGATTCATTTTAATATGATAGAATGCTCTTATCTGACCAGGCCTAGCATTTAAATCATCACATTCCAGTTGCATAAGCATCTAAACACACATAGGCCTAAGAAGCTACCAAGATATGAAATATTTCATCAATGGGACAAAATAAGTTATGAATATATTCTACTGATATTCAGCGACCACATAATACAAATTTGTAATATACACATATAATACTAATTATAGGTAAAATACACATAATACTAACTTGTTTTATGTGGTCGCTGGAGCCTATACAACATTGTAAACCTACAAAAGAAGCAGGCTCCAAAGCGGCACCATACACATTGTAATGCAGTGGATTCATAGTAAGACTATCGATTCACTGACCAGAAAATTACAATCGAGACAAGGTGAAAATGACAAAATGAGAATCTCTGTGAAGAAAGTCCTTCAGGACGGTCAAGCCTCTGGGGATTCATTTCCCCCTCCCCTTTCTTAACCTCATCCCCCGGCAAGCAAGTGAGAACGCGATAGACTTTGAATAATTCAGGAGAGGTTTTGTACGTGTTGGCTTTCACAGCTACAGGAAGCCAGTTGATAGACAACACAAGCACTGGCGAGTTTCATGAAAAATCAAAACGTCATTTTGATGACTAGAGAAGTCGTTACAGCTTTTAAAGGATGTTGCTTCAGTTTTCTTATAGCGTCAGTTTTCTTCTTCTTCTTCTTCTTCTTCTTCTTTTTCCTCTTCTGAAAATAATTCAAACATATTTCAGAAACGGTGATTCAATCATTCATTGTGTTTGCCACATGCCAAAACGAATATTTTATTCATTTATTTATTCAGCAATGAAAATACTAGAACAATATATACTTGAACTGTGTCTAAAATTCTTCCATGAATCGTAGCCTAATTTGTAAATCATGTAGCCTCCAAACTCCGCCTACTATCTCGTCATAGACCAGCAATGAATGACTCAGCTAGTTCTGAATTTGACCGGTAGATGGCTGCAGTTACTGGGTGATTTACAGCTTCAATCTTTACAGACACGCCTCCAAGCTCCGCCTCTCTCCCCTGTTTGGTAAGCAATGTACAACGCAGGTAGTTCTGAATTCTGTCGTAAGATGGCAGCAGTTACTGGGTCATTCAAGTTACAACTTCATTATTCCGCCGTCTAGATGTCAGAGGTGTTCTACACTCATTCTTATCCAATGGGAAAGAACAGATTCTTTCTATTGAACATGGACATTCGATATTCATAATAAATAAAATAGTGTATTATATTGTGAAATATTTATTTCAATAGTATACTCAAATTTTCAATTCAATTTTGATAAAAGCGATTAGTTTGACAACCATCAATATTTATGACACACGTAGATTATTCATTCAATCATGGGAAATTCTACTACAGATTTTTCGAGAACGACTGGTCCAAAAAGACTGAATTTGGTATACAAAAATAGTTGAGGACTTTAAAGGATGTGATTATGGGGTTTAAGATTTCCCCACAAAATTATATACAATTACAAGAAACGTATTATCAGCAGTTTTGAGTCAAAGGGAAGATAAAGGGAAGGATGTGAACAGGAAGCCTATTTTTGCATCACTATAATATGAACTAAGTGATTGTGAATTGGATTCGTGCATGTGAAGAAACTTTGAGGTGAGTCCAAAAATACTTTTATGGAAAATGTCTTATTTTTTTATAGACGTACCTATTTTGTTTTTGAATCACATGAATCGTTGGAAAGGAAGTGGAGGAGTTTGGAGTTATGATCAGAGAATTGGAAATTGGGAACTCTTTTGGAGTTATACTTTTCTACAAAAAAAGTCCATGATTGAGTTTTATTCAGTTCCCATTCCCTGAAAAATTTTATAAAATGTTTTGGGGGGATTGGAGCCCCCAAAGCCCACCCTGGTTACGCCCATGCTGATTGAGCCAATAGTATATTATTATATTTTTTAAGAGAATCGAAAAATGTCTACAGTTGGTTTTGATATTTTGACTTGAAAATCATATTATCTGATCAATAAAATAAGTAAGGAATTTCAAAACAATACGTTTCATTTCTAGAAAGTTTGTGGGGTAATTTTGCTAATGAAAATGTTTGACTATTATTTTGTGAATGTCTGTTGTAGTTGTAGAAAGAGAAAATCATTCAAGGCCAAGATGAAGGCCACAAGAATAAATAAGACTGAATATACTCTGCTAACCTGTAGAGTTCAGTACCTGGTGCCTCAGTGAGGTATGATCAATACCAGCAGCGTCAGTTTGTTGTAGCTCTACATTATATTATGGTAGCTTCACTCTGACCTTGTCAGTTATTTTTCTTGGCTTGTCTGTGAATATCGAATAAATACTATCTTTCATTGGTTGCTTCTGCTAGACAAAAATTTCATCATAAGATTTTTTTACATTTTTCAAACAGTAGGCCACACTGCCGTAGTAGTTCTAACTTGATTAAATCTATCAATTATACTTTGATTTAAACTTCTTTAGGACCGGCCTAGAGCGGTCCACCTTTTTAAGGCCAAGCGGGTCTCAATCCTAAAGCAGTTTTAATCAGAATAGGCCCTATAAAACCACAAATACAAAATACAAGATAATTGATTGATAATAATTATATGGAATTAGGATTTTAATTAGGAAAATTATTATTAGGAATTTCGTTCAATCAATTATTATGATTTAACAGCAACTGAACAGTTGCAATATCTCATTTCCTTCCATCTACAAAATACAAGAGTAGAAAGAATACAAACAAAGCAAACAAGAAATGAAAGTAATAAGAAAAGTTTAAATATGAGGCACCATTGATAATATTATTCACTACAATTTTACTCTTACAATTCTTGTAATTCACGATTCATGAAGGCCAAAGAAATTTTCTACCAATTCACTAGATTACGCATGAATTACAGCAGGTAGACAAATTACAGAAGATTACATGAAGTACCGACAACTGACAACTGAAGAACTGACAACCAGCTGGTAGGCCTAAGCCCACATAGGGCTGTTGAGCCATTGACAAACAAACAAACATGAAGTAGCGTACAGGTACAGTCAATTCTTCTCTTAAACCTCTCTTTACCTCTATAAACAATTTCAATTACCCGTTAGTTAATCAACTTATGATCATTTCTTACGAGAGCGTGTATTTGTAGTTCTGTACGAAGATCCTACATACGAGTACCGGTACTTTAAATATACAAGAAATAAAACCACAATTAATACCAAACACAAGAGTAGGAAGTAAGGAAGAATACAAACAAAGCAAACAAGGAATGAAAGAAATAAGATAAGAAAGAAGAACATCTCGAGGGAATTTTTCTAAGAAACATAGTGTGCTTATAGGATGTAGTTAGTGAGAAGACCTCACCTCATTTCTCGTCTGTGAAGTCTGGTTTTATTGTTTCGGTCATGTGCGAAACAAAACAATTCCCTCCTCAAGAGGGATTTGGGACGTGAGAAGTGTTTGGAGAGATTATTTACTCAGATGTCTTCTTACTCTGAAACAAGCAAGTTTTGTTTTCACCTTTGCAAGATCGGAAATACACTGGAAATTCGATTCTAATGTATACCGGTACCTATCTGATTATTTTTCCTTCTGTAATAAAACTGAAGAGACTGAATGATGTTTTATAGTATACTATAGGCATAGACTAATTGAAGGTATTTAACTCGCAATTATTATTCCAAAAAAGTTAATATTCAGATCACATTGAATTTTTAGTTCTTGTAAACCAATATTAGTTGTTATGGTAGTTGAGAAATACTTGAAGTTTCAAGAACCAATGTTCTTGTATCAATAATTTACCAGTATTGAAGATCCACTTACCATATATACTACCCTGGAAAATTGAAATTGTAATTACTCTCTGTACCGTAATCATTGAAAAAACTTTTCAATGTATTTAAAGAGATAATGTAGGCTATATCAGATTCATTTAATTTGATGCTTGGCATTAGATAGATAGAGAGATATTATTTCTTTGTCATCTTACTCTACGGTCATCAGCAACTTCAAGAAATAATATCTATCTATCTAATGCCAAGCGTCAAATTAAATGAATCTGATTATATGCCTACTTTATTGAAACAGAATTTTTTATTCGCAATTTTTAATGGGCGTAATTTCGAATAGCCTACAATATTAAAATCATTAGTATACCTCAATCTTGAAACAAATAAGTATTTTTACGTGATGAAATGAACAACAAATTTTTGACATAGCAAGAGAATTGAAGGGCTTTATATAAAGTTTAAATTATTTGAAGTTTTCTCTTCATAAAATTCGGCACAGTCGTCACTAATGACTTATATATTCATCCGAATCAGAATAACTATCACTATATTGGATTTGAAGTTTTAGAATGGAATAACAGAGAAAATTGAATGAATTATAGAGTAATTTCAAATGAAATCGTATAAATATAGTAAAAGTGTCGAACTATTAACAAATAAAGCCTGTTGAAAATTACCGAAAATGAAACAAATTAACTTATATATCTAGTTTACAAAGCATGAATAAAATAGAGGACACTCCCTTCCAACAAGATTTTTACAAGACGTTTTCATAATAAATTACGCTACTACTCTACTGTAGGATTTCCTACTGAAAGTTATATTTTCATTTTTAGTCAAATTTTGCTACTGAAAGTTGTATTTTTCAGTGTGTCACTCGCACTATGTGAGAATCTACAAAATAATTTAAAAGCATTTGAATAGTTTCAATATCCCTTCTCCTTCTATCTGCAGAATCTACAAACATGGATCTTCCATCACAGACTTCAACATGAATGTTTACATCACTTTCAAGGTCTCACCATAAAGTGGTGGTAGAGCGGAAGGCACATAAATCAAGCATGCATTCTTCGAGATATTGGAGATCCTGGCATCCTTTTGATATAGCCTACACAGCGAAAGTCGAGATCATCAATATTTCGGTCACGAGTCCTATCTCCGAAGAGGGCCTCATGGATAAAAAGTGAATACCATTTTTTCAAATACTTAACATACATGAAATCTCCACTGTTTACACGTACGAAATAATTGTAATTTTATTGATAGGCCTACACGCACTTCTTCGTAAACATTACGAATTTTACTTTCAATCTAGAATAAATAATACATTCTTTGGGATGTAAGTAGGCTACTGTACGGTAAAAGGTTTCAACCTGTTTAGGCCCGTATGAACTATCTCTGATTAAACTTCAATCAAATGTAGTTGAACCCAAGGGCGTCGCCGCCATAGGAATCATGGGGCATGGGGCCCCCCCCCCCAATATTTGAAAAAATATTAGAATAAGTAAAAAAACATATTAATATTACATTTCGGTTCTATAGAAATATTATGCTACTAATAATAATGAAATCCTAGACATCTTACCAGCCACTGTGTCAGAAGTTACTAATAATAAATTTAGAATGAATTCAATGCACTTTTTTGTTGTATTGTTTTTGAAGAAATCATTTTTTTAACGTTGAGACATACACATACAGAATGTCCCTACACATATAATATTATAAGCAGTTGATGCTCTCCATAACATGATAAAAATCTACCATCAGTTCCCATAGCAAATATCATGCGAATATTACTGTGGAAGCTGGAAACCCTTAACAGCATGTGGTATGGTACGGTACATTTTCAGTTGAGCACGGTCGTGGTTTGGGGTAAGGGCTGCTGCGGACCCCCTGCAGAAGTTTCCCCCCACCAACGTACCCCTAGGACAATAGGTGGGGATGATGTGAGGGGAGGGTTTCCATGGGGGTGGGGGGAGGGTTGCATTCATACCCTGAAGCTGGCTTTTCCGATTTCGCCAGTTAGCCTTGCGCTACTCAACGTACCACTCACCAGATAGCGTCCTGACCCTTCCGGCCCCATAACATAGAGGACCACTCTTCATAAATCGACAGAGTAAGTTTAGTTCCATTGTGCCTGAAATAAATTTTATTCATCTGTCAATAGATTACCTAAAAATAGAAATAGATCACAAATAAAATAAAATTCACTTTTGAATTTATTACCTCTCCTACCGGCTACAGTGAACATTCACGAAAATATTTAATAGATTACCTAAAAATGAAAATTTGTAACAAATAAAATAAAATTCATTTTTGAATTTATTACCTCTCCTACCGGCTACAGTAAACATTCACGAAAATATTTAATAGATTACCTAAAAATGAAAATTTGTAACAAATAAAATAAAATTCACTTTTGACTTAATTATCTCTCCTACCGGCTACGGAGAACATGCACGAAAAGATTTAATATATTACCTAGAAATGAAAATTTGTAACAAATAAAATAAAATTCACTTTTGAATCTATTTCCTCTCCCACCGACTACAGAAAACATGCACAAAAATATTGAGGCTCAATTGAAGGGTGAATTTTCAAAAAAGTATATTTTTTGCTGACGGTGATGCCCACATGAGCTCTAGGCTTGTGCGTGTGTAATGAGAGTGGTGATGATGAACTATTTTCCAGGCAGTCTGAACCGACGACTCAACCACTCCTTCGGAAGACGGAGTCTTCCTTTTGGCCGATAATAATTTCTGACCAAATAATTTGCCAAATAAATTGCACAGAGTTATCCTTTTGGCCGATATTTTTACATCAATCAATAATTGATAGATTTCTTAGAAATTAATAACAAAATGCTTCATGATATAATTATGGTCTATGAAATCTTATCTGCAACCTTGAATAATGTTCACTTCAAAATTCAAATCAAATCTTGAATTCATTTGAAACGGATTGGACCCCCTGTGAACCAGGAGCATTGTATCGATAAGTAAGTTAAATATGCAATTTCCACCTAATATTAGTGCCTGCAAGTCATGAACTTTGATAGGTACTATTTTATTGATTTATCAATAAATTATTAATCTATTTGGAGCGAAGCAGTAGGTATGAGTATTATTTGAGGAGTTCAATCTTTTACAATATTCTAAAACGGGAAAAATAAACGTTTTTATAAAGACTGTTTGTTTATTAATAGAAAGTTGAGTTACACAGGGCTTTTAAATTCATTAAAGTTCTGTTTTTTCTTCTTACTGTTCTTTCTCTCATAAACTGGAAATTGAAAGTACATTCACATTCACCATATCTCTCCAATGATACCGACCAATTTCAATTTTTAGTCAGCAATTCCAAGGGCACCCATTGATTGAAACGGTAGCCTACTCACACATGTCAAGGTCACTCACACATTTCAAGGTCATTCGAAGTTTACGTAGTTTCTCAATAATAATCCAGTAACGGTACATATTCGACAATAATTCTTTAAATGAAAAGCTTTCAACTAATTTTAATAACTGCACAAATTCAGCATGATTCGTGGTATTCAGGAGTTTCAAAGATTTGAAGAAAAAATTAGACAAAATTGCAAATAATGAGAGCATTTTCGGAGCTGAACCATTTATCAATTTAAGGATTCTCTAGTTTTTTTTCTTATGAGTAAAGTATTATCAGTATCATTCTTTTAGGAATATATTCAAGTAATATTCTTAAGGAATATAACGTATTATTCTTTTATCAGTCTTAACGAAAAAACTTCCAATCATGAATGAAGAATTGATGGATATCTTCATTGATAGTGAATTTCTCTATAAGTTTATCATCAAAAATAACTGTAATCCTAATGCTACCAGTATTTCCTAATTTATAGTCAACACATTTTCATTGTTGTCGTAGTCTCTCTATCCTTAACCTTCAAAGACATTTTCCGAATTCTCCTTCTCATGAAATTCTATATGAATTGGTTGGAAGATAAAAAGTCTCTAGTTTTGGCGAAGCGATAACATTACAAAATTAATCTGCTGTCTTGGAGTATTAATCGTATAATGAGCTTTAAAATCAACAAAAAAAAATGCTATGAGAGTTTTTCATTCAAATTCATTATGAAAGATACTATCTTGGCAGAAGAAACCACCTAAGACTCAATTTGGTGTTGGGGGTGGAATGAATTAGGGAACTAATCATAATTAGCAAGGTCTGTTGCTTTTCTACGCCAAGTTATTCAGAATCAATTCCAGCAATTTGCTCTGGTAGAACACGTACAATATTAGAAATTCTCCCTTCTTGATTTAATTTCCTTCTTTTTCGTGTCCTATTTCCTCAATGCTACTCTGATTACATTTTATTCTGCAGTCCTGCTTGTTTCTCCGGCAAAGTATCTGGGTTTCATTTCGAAAGTGGACGAAATTATAATAAGATTCATTTTATTTGACGCTTGGCATTAGATAGATAGATAGATAGAGAGATATTATTTCTTGATATTGCTGATGACCGTAGAGTACGATGGCAAAGAAATAATATCTCTCTATCTATCTACTACCAGAGACTATACCAGACTACATAGTAGACACCGCTGCTATGCTCGTTCACTATAGCATAAGACGAAAACAGCTGATTTAACGTCAGTGAAAATTGATCAGCTGTCTTAATAATCCTACTACTAAATATAGGTATATTCATTTGATTTGGCGGATGGCAATATTTCATTCAACATTTCTATGAAAACGGGTGATGTTATGTTGATTTTTTCCACATAAATACTGTATAGGCTATAACATCTAAAAAGTTATTTAAAAAAGAAATCAACAGAACATCACCCGTTACCATAGAAATGTTAAATGAGAGTTGTTCGCCATCCGCTAAATTAAATGAATATATAGCAGGATTCTTTCAACCTGTCAGAAAACAGCTTACTTAACGTTAGTAAACGAGCGTACATCAATCAGCTGTTTCTGACAATTTAAAAGAATCCTGCTATATACCTATACTTTACAATATTGAAAAAGCTATCTCCTTTGTTAACAGATGACAAGCTGAGATTGTGAGAGGGCTGATCTGTAGGGATTGAGGGACTGCAGCTGAGCTGAAAGGGAGCAAGGATGCTGTGCACAGATGCAAGCTGCATGATCGGTGATCCGCGTGTCATAGCATGTCGCGTCGCCCCCGCCACTTCCCCCCCTCCCGGCTATGCCTTCGCCGATTGTGCTCTCTGTGCCGCACAGGAACCTCTCTTGCCCTCAGGTTAGTACTCATTTTCATACTAGTGATGACTACTCAAATATTAATGAAACATAATAAAAGTGGTCTTGTTATTCAAACAATAATTTGTTATTCAAACACGAATCATCTGGGTTTTATTTAGAAATTGGACGAAAGTATAATCAGATTCATTTAATTTGACGTTTAACAACAGTAATTTGAATTAGAATTATCGAATTCTATTCAAATAGGACAGTACTAATAAAACATAATAATAATAGTGTTGTTATTAAAATTATTATCGATTTGCAACAGTATAATATTAACCCAGGGTACAGAGAATGTACATTTGATTACATTTTATTCTGCAGTCCTTCTTGTTTCTCCGGTGAAGTATCTGGGTTTCATTTTGAAAGTGGACGAAAGTATAATCAGATTCATTTAATTTGACGCTTAACAACAGTAATATAATAACAGTGTGGTCGTTAGTGTGAAAAGGTCCTAAAAAGTGTGTTGGAACATATTTTTTCCCGCCTCCGACATACTTTTGCCAAATTTTTGATATGGGATTACAGGCAAACATGAACTCATTCACTCATTTTTCAAACTTATTTCAAGAGAAACAACAATAAAAATGACTTTTCTAACAATGGTCTCTATTCTCTTGTACTGTTTTAAAAGATTAAAATGTTGAAAACACAAAGGCAAATTTTCAATTTCGAACTCGGTTCGTGGTTTTCTGCAAGCAAGTCTGTGTGCACTTTTGAGTGTAGACATTGCGCAATGAGAATGGACAGAGATCCACCCCTCTCCTCTCATTGGTCATCAAACTCCATGTGATTCTGAATTTTTCCGGTGCATGACAGTAAATTAGTTACTGAATGCAGGCTACAACCAAGGTTACTATACAGTATAGTAACCTTGGGCTACAACTTCCCTTGTAGAAGACAATAGTAAATGGATAAAACATTTATTATTTTTTTAATAGATGAGGACCGATTCTTCTGATGAATATGAATTTTGAAAAAGAAACGTTTCTTTTTTCCGTTTTTGCAGATTTTAATTGTCAATTGTTAGGGGTTGAAGATCGTTATCTTTCAAAGAATTGAGAGATACACATTATACAATCTTAGATCATTCGAGTTGTTACAAGACGATAACGGTGAGAATTTATTCAAATTTGAATGTTTCTTTTACAAGGAGACGGATAAACGCCTTTTCAAGAAAAAACTTTCTGGGCAATAATCCATTTTTTTCATAATTCCCATCAGCTGTACTGTTGAGTGGCTAAGAGCTTAAACAACAAACTAATGAGCTCAAAAAATGTCTCTAATGTCCCAGGACATTAATAAAAATGCAGTCTCTTAATGGTGCTAAAAGCTTCTGAACAATGGTAGCAATCTGATTCGTAAGTGCTATGAATTTTTAGTGCTATGACTCCCAAAGTCAAATGCTTTCACATGTCTCATACTTTTTTCTTGCTCTCTAAAGAACTCATCAGCATTTTTCTACAATCACTCGAAAGGTATTATCCTTATGTATTAATAGATATAATATGATGAAGCCTACTTACTGAATAGTCAAGTTGTTATCAATTAGCTTGTTTGAATGTGAATTATATTTCAGCATAGAGTATTGCGACTTGAAAGATTGCTCAAGGAGTTGAACTCGAGCTTTATTTTTTAGCCTCAAAACTTGAAAAATTCAACTTTTTATCAAATCAATGATCAATTTTGCCTCGTGTACAAACAGATTAGAAATCACTTTAGTTGGAAATTGACTATTTTTTAAAATGATATTCATAATATTTTTTTGAATTCAGACAAAAACTTCCAATTTATAGACTGCTATCAATTATAGGCCTACTTCCACTACCAATGATTCCATTGTTGTCTACATTTGAGAACCACTTTAGACTGTTTTCATTACAATATATAATATTTTTATGAGTTCATCAAATTCATTCATTCAACTTCCTACTTTTAGACTGCTCCTCCACTATCTATCATTACAATGTTGTTTACATTTGATAAAGGATGGCAAACTTCTGCTGCAATCTTTGGAATAGTGTTCAAGACCATACTTTTCAAAGCAGCTCCTTCAAACTTCTTATAGGCTTCCGCTCGCAATTTCATTTTCAATGCAGTTGCTTTTCCCAATTTCTCCGATACTTCAGCCATAGACAATCCAATCTTACGAATTCGTTCACTTTCTGCCTCAGCTGATTTAATTGCTTCAATGTTCTTTCCTTCGGCAATTGTTTCAATTTTATAATTTTCAGCTTCAGCTAGAAGTTGAACCTCGGATAACAATCTTTTTTCTGTTTTCAACACTTCTTTGCTCTCTATTTCGACCATTTTCTGCCTTTCAATAACATCGATTATGTTTGTTTCTTTCTCGATTTCTTGTTTTACCCTGTTCACTTGCAGTTCGTATGCGAGATCTACGTCAGCTTTTGCTCTGTTGATTTGTTGTTCGTAAGCCATTTTCTCGAGAATACATCTGCAAAGTGGATTGAGTTGATTGGAAAAATTCAAACGTACGTTCATTCACAAAAACCAAAAAACAAAGCTTTCGGAACTTCCTGGCTAACACTATTGTTTCAACACTAGAATTCACGACATGCAGTCAAATTCAAACGTACGTTCATTCACAAAAACCAAAAAACAAAGCTTTCAGAACTTCCTGGCTAATTTATTACTTACCCTATCATCTTACTATTACACTATTAGATTTCACTGAGACCAGGAATAAGACAATTTTTTATCATTACTATAACACCTAGTCTGGGACTCATAAGCTATCAGTAATCTAATTGAACTTAGATTTCTAATGATTTTTAAAGAAGATACGACCCATTGGTTTATCCTTTTATGGAATGAGACAGAATAAACTATATAAACAGACGATACAGCCTAATCTGAAATCAAAACAATTATTTTCAGCTTCTCTGTCGTGTAAAATTGGAAAGTAATCTAAATCATCGAGTACACCAAGACTCGTTTTTCAAGTTGATACCCACATGAGCTCTAGGCTTGTGCGTGGGTAAGGGAGTGATGAATTTAACGTCTACTCTTTAGTAGGCCTATCACTCCCTATTTCAATTATAGAGCTTACTGCAAATGAGCAAATCTTTGCTTGTAATATTTCAAGTAGCAATGTTCCTCTTGATAATTATGCCTGTCAGTAACACCAAAGACAAATTCAATTTCTTAGGATAGAATATTGTTTTCAAATTGAGATAGAATATCAACAAAATTGATATAGAATTTAATACAGTATTAAATATGATATAGTATTTGATACATTATCTAAATACTATTATAAAAATTTCTACTGTATTCCTCATAGATAAATTATTTCTATTTCATTCCTCAATCACATTTTCATTCATTTATTTTCAAGTATTTAAACGCATAATTAAGTGTTTACCTCATTCACTAATACTAATATTGTTTACCATTGATAATGTTTACCTCTTCCTCTCTTGACGTGATATCTGTCGTGCCACAATACAAGCCTGCACTGTCTCTCTCAAACACTCAGCTTCCGCTTTGCAGGCATCTCTCTCACACTCAGCAGTCCTTATTGCTGCCACGCTCTTCACAACGGCTACATGCTTCCTCCCCAGTGACCGCATGTACATATTATCATCCCTCAGCTCATTGATTGTGAAAGATATGATCTCAATTCCCATTTTGCCCACGTCGGGTTTGGCGATTTCCAAAACACGATCCACAAATCTGTAACGGTCTTTGTGGATTTCTTCAACTGTTAATGTAGCCAAAATCGCTCTCAGATGTCCTTCCAGTGTTGATTTTATTGTGAAACGAATCTGATCCACTGACTTGCCAAGGAAATTTTCAGCTGCGATGGGAAGCATTTCTCTGGAACTCATCACTTTAAAATGAGCCAATCCTGTTGCTGTAATCGAAACTCCCATTGCTGTCATAACATTCTCACAAATTAGTTGTGAACTTATGATTTCTAGTGAAATGTATTGGATTTTTTCGGCTGCCGCCCATTTCCAAGCCCATCCGCCTATGATGTACTGGACTCTTGTTTTTTTAGCGCAGCAACAACCGCCGTATAGAACCAATACTCTGTTTGGACCCGTCGTGTAGAAATTACCCATCGAGGAATTTCCTTGTCCTCTACTTGAAAAATTCGGAAATTTTATCTAAATAAGACCTTGAAGGTTATGTTCTATTATTATGATTTCTCTGATAATAAGTTGGTTACTTTAATTTCCTCCAGGCTTATCAAAACAATTGTATCTGACGTTACAAACAGCTGAGAAAACGTTTCATCATATGTTTCTAAAAATATTTAACTACATTTTAAATGCAGGTTTTCAAAACCATTTGAATTGAACATAAATTATGACGTTGCACAGCTGAGAGAACTTTTCACAGTGATCTTCATTTAATTTGACGCTTGACATTCGATAGATAGATATATATTATTTACATATACATAGAGATATATTATTTCTTTTCCATCGTACTCTACGGTCATCAGCAACGTCAAAAAATTATATCTCTCTATCTATCTAATGCCAAGCGTGAAATCAAATGGATGTCAATGTAGAGACTTCATTTATCATTGAAATATCATATATATGTAGTCCATCAATTAGATATTATGTAATAGGTTTTCTTGGTGTTATAATCACTCTCATTACAATTTTTATAAGCTAGCAATTATTGGGAGCTACTGTCAAAAATACTTTAGTTGAAATTATAATTTTCCAAGATTTTTAGGAGATATTGTACAGGATAATTGTGTTTAGCTTGATACTTCGATTAAAAAACGAATTCATTGATAAATGACCAGACATTTCTCATAAATTATCAATTACATTGATAATGTTCGACATTTATGAATAGAGTCATAATTATTGTTCAAGAATAAAGATGAAACTCATTATGATGAACGGTATACAGGTGGTAGTTATTGCGTTCCAACACACTATTCACTCCATTGTTCAGTAAATCAAGAAGATTACTCGCGTGCTCCGGGAACGCTTTATGTAGTCTTGTGTAAGTAGTTTATGAGTAGAGTTTATATCATACAAAACTTTGTGGCCTTGAACAAACTTATGAATATGATTACACTATATAAACATTATGAACTAAAACTATGAAGATTCAAGCATTAAAATGATAAACTGTTATGAATACTTTTTTATGAATTGAATATTGATAATGCTTTTAAAATAAAAATCATGAGAAATATAAAAACTTATATAATCAGATTCATTTAATTTGACACTTGACATTAGATAGATAGAGAGATATTATTTATTTGCCGTTGTACTCTACGGTCATCAGCAACGACAAAAATAATATCTCTCTATCTATCTATCTATCTAATGCTAAGCGTCAAATTGAATGAATCTGATTGTATTTGTCATTATAATATAACGTTAAAATTACAGCTGCTTACCATTTTAATGTGATTCGATTGAACAGATTATTTAGGTTAACGAAATGTCAAGATGAAGCTATCACTATTTTCCAACTTTATAGAGTTTGATTAAAATTATTCAATCCCTGAGTCATTATAGAAAAGTGGAACATGGATAATTGAAAATGGGAAATATCCACACAACTGGACCCAATCAAGTTCTGGTTAAATCGGGAGGTTTTTGTGGTAAGCGTAAGGTTAAGTATGTTGTGGGCGGATGGGTTTGGGCGTGGTCATGTGCAAACAAAATCCAAAAAATGTCACTGGGAATCATCACCACTTATCTGCAATGTGAAGACGCTGAGACGGCACTCGGTGTGCAGATATCAGCTTCGGGAGTGGCGCAATGCAAGATCATCAGTTCAAAAGAGATGCTTCCCATAGCTGCCGAGCATTTCCTGAGTAAGTCAGTTGGTATGATAAGAATGACGATTACATCAACTTTGGAAGGACATTTCAGAGCGATTCTGGCCACGTTAACAGTGGAAGAGTCTTACAAAGATCGCAGTCGATTTGCTAAGATGGTTATGGAAGTAGCGGCGCCTGACGTCGCCAAAATGGGCATCGAGATACTCTCGTTCACCATCAGAGACATAAACGATCAGATAAGCTACTTGGGGTCATTGGGCAAAACTGATACCGCCAACGTGAAACGAGATGCAGCTATCAGGATTGCTGAGTGCGAGAGGGATGCTGCAGTGAGGGAAGCCGAATGCCAAAAGGAATCTAAGAACACAACCTACGAATGTTCCACGAAAATCGAGAACAGTAAGCGAATGTTTTCTTTGGAGAAGTTTTTGTTCGACAAAGAAGTGCAAAAAGCACGAGCCGAAGCTGATCTGGCGTATGAGCTGCAAGCAGCGAAAATAACTCAAGATATCAGGTTAGAACAATTGCAAATTGACGTTGTTGAGAGAAAGAAGATGATTGAAGTGGAGGAAATGGAGATAGAGAAGAATACGAAGGTGTTGAAAACGGAAGTGATGTTGAAAGCGGATGCTGACGGTTATAAACTGGAGACGATTGGGGACGGTAGGCGGAATGAGACCTTGGAAAGTGCCTCAGGAGACGGTGAGGCTATTCAGAAGAAGGGAGCCGCCCAAGCTGAATACGCAAAACGCACCGGCTTGGCAGAAGCGGAAAGGATGCGACTCAAGGCCGAAGCTTACAAGAAATTCGGAGACGCAGCTATCAAACATCTTGTTTTGGAAGCCCTTCCGAAAATAGCCGCCGAGATCAGTGCACCGCTCTCCAAAATAGATGAGATCGTCATCCTCAGTGGCAGCGATAGGATAACGGGCGAAGTGAATCGGCTCACCGGCCAAATTCCTCCAGCTGTTAAAGCACTGACAGGCTATAACGTCACCAACCTACTCACAAAGGTTGCTGGTGCGAAAGAGTCTTGACTGTTATAACTTTATGAGAAATTCGACAAGAGTTTTAAGCAAAAGAATGATTAAGTCTTGAAAAAAATCATTAGTCAAAATACCTGTATTTACCTGTTTAGAAGTATTACGGAATATGTCAATTAATATATGGGAAAGTTTGATAGTGAAAAGCAGTCTTAAGAAGAAAATTTAAAAATAAATAAACTATTTATGGGAAAGGTTGATAGTGGAAAGCAGTCTTAAGAAGATAATTTAAAAATCAATAAACTGGAAAAGATTTAGAAAATGAGTAAATTTTAAAAACATATTAATGAAAATCATGAAAATGCCTTCAAAATTATATAATCAATTTATAAACCAATAGGGTAAGTGAAAATTCTCTGTTTTTTCTTTCTACGTTTTCGTCTTCAAATCTTGTATGAATAAATTATTAAAATTAAGTGGATGTTTTGAATTACTTACCCAAAAACATAGCCAACTTCTTCTATTGTTTGGTAATTGTGACATGTGAAGAACGGCTACTATTTTATCTGTGGTGATATTCAGCAAAATCTTTTTAGCAAAATGGCTGAAATTTATATGTTTTTATATTTTTGAACAGGTAAATTAATTAGTATTATGAGAATTTTTGAAATAAAATAACTTTGATTTGATTTTCATTATAATATTATTGTGATTTTACTGAATCCACTAATTCTCTCAACAATAGCAAATCTTAAGTTTATGTGATAACTATGGTTATCAATCAATAGCATTTGGAAGCTTTTTGAAAGATAGTGACGCGCTATATCAACAATATTAATGGTATTCAACTTGATAATCTACCACTTCATCAGGCCAATCAATCAAAACATTCATTCAGTTAAGGGTTGCTAATTAGAAAACTTCTATCTAATTGAGATTTGCCACACCCGTTTCAATTCGATTCAATTGGAGGGCATTAACCTTTTATCATAATATCATAAAGTCAAATCAGAAGTAATTTATGTTTTAGACTTCCGCTACTGCGAATATTGACAACAGAATAATAGCTATATAGTAAGGAAATTCAATGAATGCTGCTGTAGGCCTACAAAAAAACTTTAATTTTATAACCAGCTATTATTCTGTTGTCAATATTTGCAGTAGCGAAAGTCTTGAGAGTATTTTATAGCATTATTAATCAGGAGTTTCGTTCAATACATTATTATGATTTGAAAAGCTATTGAATAGTTACAATATCCCATCTCCTTCTTTCTTCATATTAAGGCTCTATGAATGTCTTGAGAACACTACCTAATATGAGTGGAATATTAATTTTCATCTTCGACTTGAAACAGACCTCAGGATAGTTTGTTTTCTTTGTTAGTGAATGTTTGAAGGACGCAATCAAGTCTGTTATCGCAAATGAGAGATGAAAACTCCGTCAAGAAATAGAAGCTGTTCAACAATGCATGACAAGAATTGTGCAGCAGTCATGAAGTTGTACTCTAATAACATGGACTTTCACAACACACAACTAAAAAGGTGGATTAAAGATTCTTGGCGCTTCCTAATTGAATGCAGTAGTTGTTAGGCCAGCTTAATTGGGTACACGCTAAAAATAAACCAAGTCAGTCGGACTTTGACCAAGACTTCTCACTCAAGCAGAGTGTGAGAGAGATGCTAGATTGAGAGAAAGAGTGGGAAATGAGAGAGAGAGAAGAGTTTTGAGGGAAGGATGGGGGTTGAATGAGTTGAAAGCCTCTTCCTGTTATGTCTAGCATTACATGTCATTTGCTCAATTTGGTAACCGCATCCAAAGTTTACTCGCAATAATTTTGCTAACCTCGTGTTTGTCCTATCCTCTCTCTCACCATTATGTTGTGTCTTTTTCTTTATTCATTAAATTATTGGTACGATCTGGTCATAAATTCGTGATGTCATAGGTTATTTTCGTTCAGTTATTTTTAGTTTAGTGCCAGGAAGTGAATCATCCACAGCGTGGTAAGTTGAATTATATGCCCAGAACAATTTTTTGCTTGTCTTCTCATCATAAATATTCATTCAACTTTATTTCCTAGAGTGGTTAGGTAGCTAATCTTTCCATGCATTACTTGCAAATTATTGATTATTTAGTAATGATTGTTAATCATTTGAACCTCTGCCTTATAACAATGGTATAGAGCGGTAGTATGTTCTTTACCGTAGCGTCAGTTGTTTACTATAATATTTTATTGAAAGAGTCTACTTTTGGTTGTATTTTAAAATATTGATTCAATTTAGAATGTTAAATTTTATTACATTTGTTTGTATTTCAAATACTTTCCGTAATCCATTAATATTTATTTACCTGCTCTAGAATTTTAATAAATTTTTTTGTCCAATAATATTGAATTACCAAGTTATCTCATTCTGGAATTGGATTAATTTAGTGAACAATTCGCAATTCGCAATATTTGAGAATATTCTTTCTTAAAAATCGAATTAAGAAAAATCCATTGAGAATTATAGAGAGTGGTGTTTTTATGAGTAATCATCACATTCAATAATAATAAACGTTCAATAATAACCACTATATAATAGACATTTTTGTGAAAAAGTGTAGTAAGTTCATAACAATGGGCGAATTTTAAAGAATATTTTCCATAGTATAGTAATAGTAATCAATATTATTCTAAACTCATTAATTCCCATCAAACATTAACATTTGATATCATTATTATTTTAATAGGCTAATAATCACCAACACTAATCAATATTATTGAGTAATCAATAATATTCTTAAAATAATCAAACAGTAATCAATATTATTCTAAATTTATCAATTCCCATCAAACATTAAAATTTGATATCATAATCAGTTAATAGGCTAATCATCACCGAAATCCTTAGATCCTTATAATAATCACCATCAAAATTGTGAATAATCACAAAATGCCATTGGACTCTCCCATTCTCCCTTCTAAAGGGAAGAAAGGGAGAAAAGTACAATTTAGTATATAAAAGGATTTCTCCACTGGACAGAAGTTTATCCAGAGTCCCAACTTCGGGATTGAGATAGCATTTTTCAAGGTTTGAGACGAAAGCCCCCGCACGAGTACCGGCCAAAATCCCCACACACTCGAACAGCGAACGATCATTCATGTCGAGAGTTTTATATGGGATGAAGGGTTGGGGAAAAAGGGGATAGGAGAAGACTTTTATCTTGAATGGGTACTGGAGGCAAGTTACCTGCTGTGGCCAAACGGCATTCCCGGAATCGTAGATATTTTCTCAATGCGTTGCCAACCTGACGGCGCGAAATTCCCTCATTTCGGAGATGTGAATAGGGGATCGAAACAGTTTGGGGAGAGAGGGAAAATTTTCCAACTGCAGCTGAAGGGATGAATGACGCACTGCGACAATCCACTCTCTCTTTCACGCAGTGCATGCCATAACTCTCTCTTCCTCTATTTTCACATCTCGAGGTTTTTCTCTCAGGTTTTTTATTCATTCAATCACTGTCTTTCCCCACTCATGTCAACCTTCTTTTTCCCTTCATTTAGTGTTTTATTATCTCAGCTCAGAACATGCGATCTTCACATAGATCCCTGGAATTCACGCTCCAGCTAGCTCTATGCAGGGAAACCGGAGTATCTTGAATATCTCCTCAGTGAATAATTAATATTGCAGTAGAGTGTGACTCTTCTAAAAGTGATCAAAATTTACCCAGTCCAATTACATTCGCATTACTTCCACTGGATTCGTTATTACAATAACTTGCTGATTTCAATTTGAATC
Organism: Laodelphax striatellus; assembly: GCA_017141395.1. Lineage (NCBI taxonomy): Eukaryota > Metazoa > Arthropoda > Insecta > Hemiptera > Delphacidae > Laodelphax > Laodelphax striatellus. The sequence goes on along the minus strand of CM029536.1, from coordinate 4,294,129 downwards.
TTTCGAATTTCTTCAAATAAATTTAATTAATTTCAAATACGTCTCATTCCCATATACTTCAGGCTAATACTTCCTAATACTTATTATATTCCTAATACTTCAGGCTAATGGGTATATTAAATAGATTATTACTGTATAATTTTAATCATCAATTACGTTACCTATTTAATTTATGTTTTATTTTATATTAATTTATGTTTTTAATTTAATTTGGCAGTATTTATGTGAAAAAATTCAAAAGAACATCACCCGTTACCATAAAATGTTACTCAATAAAAAGACTTGAAGTTGTCAAAAACACATATTTAATTAAACAACGAGATACCGCGGTTTCGGATGTTACACCATTGTCATTCTATTAGTATCAGTTCAATGAACAACTAATCAATAAAATAACTTATTTGACATTTTATAGTACTAATTGTTGTTCCAACTGTGCCAATTGTCTGAGTACGTTCTATCGACGAAAACACTGAGAATCTCCCCCACTAAAATTGGATTAAATTAATGATAATTCCCAACATCATGTCACTATTATCAATAATATTGTAGGTCACAGGAAACCAGGCTGAACAATTTAGAAATAATTTTTTTCAACTCACAAATGGATCATTGTTATTCTTCTGAAGTGAGATAACTTTTGAAGTTCGCAGACTAATGTCTACTATCCCAAAGTACTTCAGCAATATAAGTTCAGCAAATGAAGTACTTCAACAAAAACTTCAGTTTATTTTCAGTTTTCAGCTAGGATAAAGTATTCACTGTTCACTGGATGAGTTCAAGATCAACTTGGCACAATTCAAGGGCAAACTTTGAAGTTGATGGACTAAGTTTGATAGTAGTGACAGCTTAGAAGTTTTCATTGCTAAATTCCTACCTTACAAATAGGTCGAAACTATAATTTCATGCAATGTTAGATTATGTTCCTCATTGTTGCAATAATGAAGTAGTTTCAGTATTCACAGTAGAGTAGTTACAGTATTTCCTATTTAAATGACGAAGTTCACTCATTTAACTGTAATATTACTGTGATATAGTCAGTCCTTCACTATATTCCGTTCTATTTTGTTTGATATTAGTAGTGTAGCTCGCAGTATATTTGTGAATATTATGTGAAATTATCAAATAATATTGAAATTTGGGAAAGTTTTAGTGGTTTTACAGCAATTGCAGAATCAAATTTTCTAAATTCAAAATTGTTAATAATTTACTCAGCATTCCTGGACCAGAAATTCTTTTGTAAAGTGTGTGGAAATACAATATAACCTTGTTTTGGACTGTTTTACTAATCAAAATTCGGAAGAAAAAATAGTACTATTGAATAGTACACTATTCAATACTTATATTCAATATTTTATATGCACTACTAGGAATAGTACATACAGGCTCAGCTCAGCCTAGTTTTTCTCTGCCAGATCATAATAAATTATGATTTTTGTGATTGTAACAAGTAATGAAATAAATAAAATAAAATAAATAAATATTATCCATCCGATTTTCCTTAGCTTCTCAAACATCTTAGAAACTTGACAAATCAATACAAACATCGGAACGTCAGTTCATACAAACATATATCTCTTTAATAGTTTTCACTATATTCCTCATAAATGAGCTGACAGTCCCAATTCCACTACTAGATAAGAGTATCTCAGAATATATTTTTCTCGTCGATAGTGCTCGAAACTTCCTTATTGTGAAGCTTTATGTGTAGACTGTAGATCATCAATAATATCTATCGTACAACCAACTCGAATAGAAAAGCATTAGTGGTAGGAAAAGCTGAGTGATATACATCCACGGAATCTATGTAACTGTACAACACTTTCCTGCTGTATCGACCTACAAACTGAAATTAACAATGCAATGTTATCAACTCCCCTTACCTCCAACTAAGTCTTGCTTTTCAATCTTCTCCATCCGCAATGTTATTCTATCTAGTCATTCTAACTCTTCTTTATTTTCTCCCTCTTCAATTCTCTCTTTTAACTATCTGATTTCATAAAATTGTTATTTCTTTCTTATCAGAGAGTGCCATTATCATTTTATCTCTTTCGCTTCTCTCGTCTCTCTCTCTCTCAATTCTCTCCCTTCCATTATCTTCTCTCTCTTACTCTCTCTCTCAATTTTATTTTTTCTCTCTCTTAATCTCTTTCACAATTCTCTCTCTTTCATTCTCTTCTTTCTCTGTCTCGCACTCTATCTCAATTCTCTCTCTCTCTCTCTTTTCTCTTCTTCCTCTCTTTCTCTATCTCCCGTTCTCTTGTTTCTCTTCATCTCAATTTCCAGAAATATAGTGGTTGACCATTTTCCATTTCCATTTGGCTAAACACTAAAATTCATATGAGAAAATAAATTGAATTGAATTTGACAAGCAAATATCGTCTACACTGGTAGTGGCTAATCGTATAGTTATAGTACATGTTCACAGTATTCGAATACTGTTCTATAGCTTTGCACAGTTTTAGGTTGTCATAGTTGTGTTGGGATGATGTGGGATCTTTCATGCTTCAACCTTACCCACATCACATCCGCAATATCCTAATGTGCACAAATGAAGTTACTCCATTTGTAACAAATGAGAAACATATCCCACTAATTAGAGTATGTAAGTATTAGAGTAAGAGTAAGTATTAATATGAGTAACATTCCACTAATTAGAGTTCATTCCACAAATAGATTGAGTACTTGTTCAGCATACTTACATAATTAAGTACTCACTCAGTATACTCGTCACAAAGTGAAGTAATTATAAAGTACCGTGTTGGAAACTCCTTTGAAATAATGCTTTTCTGTGGAGCTATTATTTTTGTATTCTATCGCAGTCTATTGCCCAAAAGATCTTATATTTTAATCTTACTTGGATTATTGGAGGAAATTCTGTTACTAATTTGGCAATCTTTTCTATTTATTTCAAATTCGGTTCGGATATAGATAGCTTAGTTACGAACCAATTAATGCTACTATAGTTCGAATAAAACTAGTTGTCCCTTGGCCTGGTGCTCAAGAACCACTCACTAGAAACGTTTTTGTCAGAAAGTCCGATGTCCGAACAGCTGACCATTTGATTCAATGTTAGCATCATTGAATCAGCTGTTCGGACATCGGACTTTCTGACAAAAACGTTTCTAGTGAGTGGTTCTTGAGCACCAGACCAAGGGACAACTAGTTTTATTCGAAATATAATCTAATAAAATAAATCTTGTTTGATTCAATCGTCTTTCATGGTTTTCAAAGGCCTTTGTTGGATTAGAATCTTGTTTCGTGTCCTGCTGTGTTACCTATTCATCAATAATTCCTCAGTTCTATTCCAGGCTTGACTTTTCCAAGTCTTCTCTCATCCTTTTTTATTGTTGGCGTGATGTATAGGAGGAGGCCCAAAGTTCCAAGCGCGGCCAACTTTCAACCAAACTTGGAAATACTTCTTCTTGTTGGGTTTTGGGATGGGAACTTTATCGGTAACATTGTTTTATATCAAACTGATATTCATTTTTTTAATAGGATAAATACCTGTGTCAGGTACAAATTTGTTAATTTGAGAGTAACTTTTCGAGCCTGGAAAAAACTTTGTAAAAGAAGTTGCTCATGAGTGTAGATGAAAGCTCTCATTGAGGTATAAAATATGGTTTTTTAATAATGATAAGTTTATCGCCATGGTTTTCGCTGATTACTTGTATTAAATTCTGTTTTCTAGTTTTGTTGTTAATTAACAATACACAGCCAATAGATAGATACAAGGAATAATGGAAGATTGCAATAATGTAATTATTGGTGAATTCATCATAGCGAATTTGTTGTGTGAGTCGAAAATTATACAATCATACTGTAGTTGGTAGCATTGAGGAAGATTTGCGATTCAATTTAACAAGGAGAAATTATCATGATTGCTTTAAAATGAGACCTACTATTTGTATTAAAGTGATTTGAAATTAAGTACGACATGTTTCCTGGTCATCAGATACTTCACAACCTGTACTGTGTGTTGAGAACAACAGTTCAGGGGCAATGTATGCAACCTGCTCCTTTTATTATTGTATATTATATTGTTGATACCTTGTGAAGTGCTCCTCTAGATACAATTTATCAGCTTTAAAATCGCTTCCCGGTGGTTCGGAATCCGCCTAAAGCTGTAGGTCCATTAATCTCTCATCATCATCCTTCCCATTACCCACGCACAAGCCTAGAGCTTATGTGGGCATCATCCCCAGCAAAAAAAAAGTTGTGAACTTAGGAAATTGTGAGTCGCACACCTCAGATAGAATAACTGTGGTTTCATCCACTCACTCTTTGAGAATATTGAAGAAAATTTCAAGAACACTTCTTGATTAGAATTCACTTGAATGAGATTAGCCTATTGGGAAATGATATTCGTGATATTCCCGTTTGTTCAATGTTTATACTCCCGGAAATCTTGGCAGATAAAACTTGCTTACAAGCAATAATTATATCATTATCGTAATTACTTGATATTCATCATAATTAGAAAAATCTTCACAAAAGAGCAGCTTTCTATTCTTGTAGATAGAATATAGTCATAATGGAATTCCTCTGATGAACCGATCCACGCTACGTTAGAGGCGTGTATTATCCTGACCAATCACTGGCCCACAACGCATGCTATTGGTCGAGTAGGCGTGGCTTGGCTCGACCAATGACGTGGCGTTGGGTGACATATCGTTACGTCGGCCATTTTGTCAGTCGATAGTGTCCTTTGATGAAAGTTTCAAAGCTCACTCTGCCGATCTTGAAATTTGTTATTTCTCACTTGACGCTGTTCCATTCCATTGATGAGTGGGTGTATGAAATTAGTTGCAATTTTACTGTATCTGTGTAACGATCGAGAATTCTAGTTTGTAATGCTAGATTGAAAATTACATCACAGCCTTGTTCGTAAATGACAATCAAGTTTGAATGTATTATCGGTTATGACAAAATCAAGTTTTGATTTCATGACAAACATAGAAACCATATTACATAATAAAAAATGTCTACTTTCACTCGTTGTATCAATTGTGAAATTGATTTCAAATGGCACATATTTGCTACAAAGTTCAAGTTCCTCAAAGGCCTTCATTCATTATTTATTCATACATATTATTATTCAATGTTCGCGTTTCCTTGATTAGGTTTCATTTCCAATTTGTGAATTTATTCTGCATGATTTACATGGGATTAGTGTAAGAAATAAGACATGCAACTGCTGTATCTACATTATTCGTAAGATCAATATGAAATGTGAGCATAATCATGAAATGAAATCCAAACGTTCAAGCCAGTAGTCTAGTTAATTTTAATGTCCAGTATGTTCCGTTTCATTGAAAAGTACTTTAAATTACCGATTATTAGAAATTCTAATTAGCCTATTCTAATTATTCTAGTTTCTAATTAGCCTATCCTTGCCTAGCCTATTCAATGTAGCATTTCCTTTCTCTAGAGATAGTGTAGAGTTTCATGTTTCAAAATATTTCTATTACTAACATCATAGGATTGAGTCTTGATGAATTCCAGACTAATATTACCTAGCAGTCAGTAGTAGAATATACCAAGTTAATAACCATAGTATTATACTCAGTCTGTAGAGTATTCTGCCTTCAAATTTTCCATTCGTATAGAACGATTTTAGAATTTTTTCAACATCCTTGATCTAGTTCGAGGTAGAGCGAGCGCTATAGTTAAATATAGCTATAGCTATAGTTTAAATATTCTGTCGTGATCTTGTAGATTGCCCTGGTGATGGTGGATGTGGGGCTTACGAACCGTGCCCCAGGGATCTTCCTCTGGCTCATTATAAATTTTTTGTAAGTTTTAAAATATGCATGAACTCAGAGATTAACAATATTGAGTTTTATTGAAATATTCACGCTTATGGTGCACTGCATTTACGATTCTCGCTTTTTTGGAAAAGTTCATTCAACATTACAGTACAGTTTTCATTCTACAGTATTTTATCTACAGATATTACAGTATATTTTATAAATTTATAGAAATAATCATAATGACTCCAATCAATGGTTGTAATGACTGGCGAGAATAAATTTCCAATTCTTCCAAAATCGCAAAAACATAATCTATAATGCTATTATATTGTAACATAATCTATAATTGCTTATCTGCTTCGAATTTTGATTCTAGAGCTCTGCACTTTTATACTCTTGCATGTTTCAGTAACCTCACTTTTTCAAGAATTTCGATAACAGGTTTGCTTCCAAAGTGCTTCATAAGCATTCTTATTTAACAATTTCTAACTCGTCTACTTTTACTGCAAGGGAAATAACCACGCTAGATCTACACCTGCAATTACAGGAATCAACAAAGATAGTTGGAAAAATTTCACATTTCATGCACCTAGACCTGTTCCTATAAAAAAAAGGAAAAAAACACTTTTGAAATAATGTTAGTGAATTCAATATAACATGAGTTATTCAAAATTCTTTCACATTATGGTATCTACCATCAAATTCCACAATTCAACCACCATCATGAGATTGTATTTCTTGCCATTTTCACATTATTTTCTGCATTATTCAGTTTTTCAGTAACTATATTTCTCATATTTCACAAGTTTCTATTGATATATTTTACTTCGCAATGAAAATCATAGGAAATTGTAACTGGTAGCTGATAAGAATAGGGAAATGAATTTAATTCAAGTTTCAAGGACATTCTTTAAAGCGAAGGTCGTACCTTATCGATTTTCTCATGCATAGTGATGAGTTTAAAAGCTGAAAATAAAATTCCTTTTTTATCCAAGTGAAGCTTCTCATAATATATTTTCTCTATTCAACTTAATTAACATTTGATGTTAATCTCTGAAGATGGAAGTAGTCTTCACATCTATTTATATAGCTTCCATTGGGTATACGTTTCTCTAATTATTATGAGTTCTCTGACTTGAGTACTCTTCTTACTTATTCTACCAAGTTTTAATTTGCTGTGCATTCTCATCTTTCTCTATTTGCACAGAGCTCATATCTTTGATGAAACTGAATTTGTGTTGATTGAATTGATCAGAATTTATGCTGAAACTCTCGTAAGATAGAGTGAGATGGATACGTAAGCGTCTCATTCCATCAGGAGTTATTTATTTGTAAAAGTAATGTGACACATGAAGAATATAAATTCTTTTTGAAATTAATATTAAATGACATTGCATGTACTTAATCTTGACTATCTATTAAGAAGTCTTTGTTGACACTTCATGGAGTACGCCTACATTAATACAGTTGTAATGTTCGTTTTTAGTTCATTAAGAATATGAGGCTTATTTTTATAAACTCTTCTTTTAGGCACTTATATTCAGTCTCTTAGGGACTAAATTTCTGCAAGTGAGAGCAGATCACTTAATATTTTTAATTCATTCTCCTTCATTCACTTCTGCTAGTAATTATTGTAATGACCTAGTTTAAATTTTCAAAGCACTTAGGTTGGTACTAATAATTGAGAGAATTTTTTATAATTTGCATGCAACTTAGAGCTGGACGTTTGAATTTGATAATTATTTCTACAACAACTTTGATTTGATTCGACAAATATGTATTACTCTTCTGATTGTATTCATCCAGCAATGGAAATTTTCTCGACACAGTTTTGTTACCTAAATCTTATTTGAAAAATAATTTTCAGGGAATCAATCTTCCCTGTTATCATCCATTCGAGTTATTATCTACAAAAACTCTTTCGAAGACGCAAATTTGTTGATTGTGCCTCCGCCGCTGTTTCGGTTTTACGTTGAATTATCCTGTCTCTTATACAATCTGAGTGCGCAGATTAACATCCTGTTTGAGACAAGAGCTTACATGACAGCATTATCATATCATTTTTCATGATTACATCATAACATGTAACATTATAAGAACAATTACAATACAATTTATAAGAACAACTTCACTAATTTTTTGTCGGTACCTAGAGTTACGTAAAACTGGGACAATATTGTCTACAGTTATTGTTACTTCCATAATGCAGCTACTACGACCTTCCTTGTTACTACGACCTTGCATAAAATCGACTGCTATCCTTTAGTCACAACTCCACAACTCAGAAAACTACTGGAAGCTTTTAGACAATCATAAATAACAATTTATTACAATCAATACATTTGAATTGCAACACTGACAGGACAGTGCATAGCCGCCATTGAAATCGATAGCTGTCTTTGGTATTCCAGTCTCAAAGTAAACAAGTATAGCCTACACGTAACTATACTATCTGAATACACGTAGATCCTATCTGACATAGCTTGATACAAGAGGCAAACTCGATAGTTAAGAGCCAAACTTGTTAGAATTACCTTCAATAAGATGGGCAGCTGTCTTTGGTATCATATCCATTAGCTAGGGAAATTGCGGTCTACATCAGACCACAAATTGCACTTCATCAGCTTAGTCCTTAGTAGAATCACTTAGTTACTATTACCAGCTAGCCTCTGGGTGAAACATAGTAATGGCCATAGAACCATAGAGAATCTTACCATTAAATGGCAGCTTGCTCCACCGCATATTGCTCGTATTCTACAGATTAGTATTATTATCATTGTAAGGTTTGTCATTTCAGGCTTTGCCAGTACTTGCAGTGTTCTCTAGCCAAATAGCTCTACTTACTAAGTGAATCTAGTCACTAGTGGAGCGACTGCAATCTTGATCTTCTTTATGTTCGATTTCTCAAGCACTGTATTGTATTCCTACGTATATTCTTCGATTAGTGATTTCCCACAAAAGTTTATATTAATATGTGCCAAGAATTTTTCTGTCAACCAACATATATGGTATTTCTTGTAGACTTCAGAGTTTTATCATTTGAGGCTCTGTCATCATGTTTCACCCATATCTTGTACTCAGTATCTTGAAATTACATGTACAGGGTGTTTCTAAAATAGACCGACAAACTTCGTGAGCGGTTTTCTGACATTGAAATTAGGAAAAAGTTCCAGTAAACATGGGTCCTGAAATGTTTTGATTCCCCCCTAGTTGCCATATTGTTTTTTCACTTTTATTTTATTCTCCAGAACGGTTCGGCCAATTTTGTTGAAATTTGGCATGGTCAAGGCCAAGATGAATGTGTTCTGTAAAAAAATAAAGCAACCTTATCTGACGAAATATTTCAAAATGGCGGGCAACAACAAGTTTCGAGTAATTTCAATTAAACATTTCAAATGCCCGACATTGTGAAATATTTTATCAGATAAGGCTGCTTCATTTTTTTACAGCCGACAAATTATCAATCAAATTGGCAATCAAAATAAGGTTTGGGTAGGATTAGGATTTGGTGAGTCCGATGGTAGCGAGCGATCAAAATGCATATCAGCTTAGGCCAAAAACTCAAGTTCTTTCACGATTTTGTCAAACTTTTCAATTATAATTGCAATTAATTTTCATATACAGCCATACTTTATTAATTAGTTAACTAGGAACGATCTCATTCTATTTTCATCTACCTTATTTCCTCTAAAAGAGTAGAGTAGTGAGCGATGTATAAAGTAGTAAGGAATGATTTTGGGAAAGCCAGATAATAATTTCAAAACCAGAATAAGGAAAAAAAATCAAGCCCTTGTACTTAATTGACTCATTGTAATGGATTTATACACTTTTTTAAGTGATACAATTTTTTACGAGCTCTTTGGAGTAATTAAGAGTCAATTACCTCAACTGTCAATTGTATTAGAACACTAATTGAATAGATTTCATATACAGAATAATAATTGGTTCAAGATGAAAGAGGAATACAGTATAAATATTTTCACACTCCTTACTACTGAAAAGAAAAAGATTTATTGGGAGAAAGGGTGCAAGTGATAGCCTGGAATAATGCCAGTGAAACGAATGGGGACACTTTATTCTATTATTACGAAACTGGATTATTATTAAGAAACGAAGTGGGGAAAAAGAGAAAAAAATATTCGCAAAACGCTGCCAGTTTTTATATTTTCAGATTATAGATCATCTTGGTTTTTAAGGGCAGCTGTTGAATGTTTTCTACCACTATTAGAATAAAATTACAGAATAATAGCATTCTGAACAGGTGCATTGTCTGTTTTAAGAGCGTAGAGTTATAATAATAGTGGAATAAAATTATAAATACATAGTTTTGGAGACTTGTCGAAGTGAAATTTGTTTCAAAATTCAGGAAATATATCAATTTCAACTTGTAACTTGGATACCCTAGGTTGGCAACTATATGAAATTTGGAGACCTCCTACTTTTGTGTGTGTGTTGCTGTATTCATGAATTCTCAACATGTAAACAATGGCCATTGTGGTTCTGCTATATCGCGTGTTATTCCAGTCAATGTACTAACAACCCCATTGTGAATCTTCTTCAATAGACGCTTCTAGCGTTGTCGCTATTGAATAGTTTTTGGACGTATAGCAATCGATGAAGTTCATTCTTCAATAATTTCCCTTTCTCTTTATTTCAACCTAATGCTGCATTGATTGTCAGAAGTATTGTATTATATAGATAGATTATTATTTTTTGATGGACCAATGGACGAGGAGCGACAAACTCGACATGCCTAAGATAAGGAAATATTATACTATTAGCCCCTGCGCCCACTTCGCAACTGCTATCTGATTTCAGTCAGCAACCCAATGTTGCCAGATGACATTTGGCTGTTTTTCGGGTAATCGGGTAATCTAACCTATCAGCCAAAGTCATCTGGCAACGCTGGGTTGCTGACTGAAATCAAATAGCAGTTGCTTAGTGGGCGCAGGGGCTTAGTCTTTTTTATCTGTGACAATCTGAAACTTGGAATCTCAAAAAATTCAAGGATCTCAGTTATCTCAGTTATTGAGTAGTTGTGAAGGTGATATTGTGGTAGTTATCCATAATAAATGAAAAGACAAGATGTTGTCAAACCACTGATTTATTAGAAAATCGAGATACCGGTTTCGGTTGTTACACCATTATCAATCTCTGGTAAACTAAGACTTAACGTACAGAGCAGCAGTATTTATACTAACGGTAAAGCACCGCTATTGGTAGACGCTCTAGCCAATGACCGTGAACGGCTGCCATTGGCCTAGACAAGCTCCTCCCCGATTAGCGGTTCATTCAAGCATTACAAAATGGCGATTCAAACAGAAAACACAATTGAAGATCAATAAATAGCTACAATAACCTAAGAAATAAATATTTCTTCCGTAATACTGTATATAATTATATAGAAATAATTTTCTTTTGAAATTTATTCTTCCGTAATACTGTTTCATTTATTTCTTAGGTTGAAGTATTATATCAAACTCTTGAACCAAGAACCAGAATACTCTCTCAATGAATCTTACAATTGAAACTCGCTGGTCTTTAAAACAATTATATCTATAGTTAAAACGCTTCAAGTAAATCTGTAAAAAAGGAAAAAGTTGGAATTTTAGAGTTCAAAAATATGACAACCACTGTCACATAAACAAAAGGTTGAACAATCGCAAAGAGCTGGTGATAAATGGAATCCATCCCAACGTTTTTTCTAAAGCCACTTAATTATCATAGAAAAGCTGCAAATAGTGTGTAGCTTTCAACGCAGTTTTAATGGTTGTTTATTTCGGCCCGGTTTAAAGCGAGCTTCTGGCAGAGGGCAGGTTGTTATAACGTAATCGTCACTTGCGCTCTGAAAGTTTGGCCATTGCTACCATAGAGCTGGGGAGTTTGTCCTGAATTCAGATTTAATCTACTGCATCGTCCCGGTTTTGTCCCAATGCGTTCTTGCTTATTCCCTAGGCTCGGCAACTTTATCGTTGCTGGCTACTGTTGCGTATTCGTAGCTTGTAGCATTTGAAAACATTAGTCATGTATTTGGAGGCATATTAAATTGCATTAATATATAGCTGCTTAACATAATGTTAAGCAGTGCATAAGTTGCAAGACAAGACGAGATTATCACGTTTAGATATCATAGTTGCTAAGCAGCACACCGATGCAATGACTAATCGGTGTGTGATCATTCACAACTATGTGAAGTCAAATGTGACTAATCTCGTCTTGTCTTTTCTTGACTAACTGGTGTACGCCTAGCCTTAGTCCGACTGTTTTAGTATTTTTAGAGGCTTCGCCTGTTTGCATTTTCAGTAATTCAGTTCCATTAAACTATGGGAGAGATCATTTACATAATGAAAGTAGATAAATTTAGTAGGCTACCTATGTTATTGTGCATAAGGAGTGCTTATGTTCTGTAACATTCCGGCTGCATTATGAGTTACACAATCGGTTTAATATGATTGAAACCTTTCAAAGTTATTATAACAACTACAAATTTGGCTGTTTTATTTGATATGGATAGAAGGAACAAGCAAATGGGACAAGCATCCTGTATTCGATGGAATAAGCAAGATTGAATTGTGAGTGTGAGCATAAAGTTTGAATGATCGAGCTCTATTTTCTATAGGTATTGATCTGAAAATGATGGAAGAAATGTTGAAAAAATAATGATTAAGTACAGAATGAAAGGGAAAAACTACTTCTCAGCCAACAAACATAAAAAAATCACAAGTAATGACGTATGTTCTATCTTATATTGTGCACTAAACTTCAGTTAGTTTGTAAAATCATCCATGGAGAGCTTAGTAGCTGAAAGTAGTACTTGACAATTAATCAGCAGGATTTCATTGGTATTGATAATCAAAATATCAACTATTTAAAACTGAAAATTATTTTGGAAAATTCAAATGAGCGGCGCTTTGAGCTGCACGGGGTGGCCTCGTTAAGCCTGAAAAGAGTTTGACATGATTTTTAGGAGAAATTGCAGTGTATGGACTTCTGTTACAACTATAATCTTCAATCTAAACAGCTAAACTTTATTATTACTTGTCATTTATCATAGTATAAAAAAGAAAATATATATAACTTTATTAAGAGAAGTCCATATACTGCACTACAGCCGATGTTTACCCTGAATTGCCTCCTCATTTCAAATCTTCATAGCTGTTCCTGTTCATAATGTGCTACAAAATTTGTTTCCTGAGGAAATCTCATCATTCTTATCAAATTTTAATAATATGGCACTGAAAACTTTAAACGCCAGTATTGAAAGAAGTTGAATTGAAACTGAGCATAATTGAATAATCTTGAATAATTTAAGGAATACACTTTACTTTTATCATTCAGTATAATCCGACCACTGACAAAAGAACCTCCAGAATAAGAGCTCTACTGCGCAGAGAGAGCGCACGTTATGCAATGCAGCAGTTTATCTCACTCACTCACTAGAGTAGCGGTACAATGTGATACTGTATCAAACAGTGATACAATGCGCGAAGGTTCTTTTGTCTGTTGTTCCATTGTAGCAGAGCCGAACAAGAAATTGAATAGCCTCAATCTGAAATTTGAATTCATTTTAAAGCGTTCATCCTGGCTAATTTCGAATTTATAGATCAATAGATACTTGAAGATAAAATAGTATAGACTTCTGTTTTATCAGTCGTTTTCAAGTTTCTTGGCCTCATAACAGCAGATATAACTTTCTAATCACAGCTCACATTCTTGGCTCTTCATCCTCCTCATGATAAACGACTGTTTCAACTTTTTTCCATCATTAACTGTTGGCGAAATAGCAGCTAGAAACGCTTGGAATTTATTGCCAACCTACCTTTCTCGTTAAAGAGAACTTTATACTTACAAAGTCCAAGTTTTCAAATTTATGCAAGCGGTGCTAGATGAACAGGTGAGTGAAACAATGAAAAGATGAGAATGAAAAATATATTTTCTATTACAGAAGATGATTTTTATTTCAATGTGAATACTCAATTTTCATGTTATCACTTGCAGTAATATTCATTTAAGGTGGCAGATGACATTAGATATATAGAGAGAGATTATTTTTTTGCAGTTCGACTCTATGATCAACAGCAATGTCAAGAAACATCAATATTTGCAAAACAATTGTTTGAAATATTTTTAAACAAAACAATTAAGTGATTTGGAAAAATATTTATGTTTTCTTGACGTTGCTGATGACCGTAGAGTACAATGGCAAAGAAATAATATCTCTCTATCTACCTATCTATCTAATGAAAGTTATCCAACTTATAAAGTTGACGCCATTCGCCAACTTAAATGAATATTACTATACATATGAATGCAAATCGTCTTCTGCTATAAATACTCTCTGAAGAGTATTTGTTTTTTCTTCATGGAAAAACATGTTTGGAAAAATACATTTTGCACGAAATCTTGATAGCGGCTTTTTCAAGTGAGATGAAATAAGATTGTAACAGTATCAAGTGTTACAGTAGTTGAAAATACAGCATTCGCTAGCCAGATGAAACCAGAACAAACCAAAATAAATAGACTGTTTGCCAACGTTTCTAACACCTTGTCAAACATATCCAAACAAATTATTGTTTCGAGTCTAGATTTTTCACGGTCATTGAGAAATGAGTTAACAGCTACTGACTTGAGATACTGCTTTATTACAAATTCGAATTAGAGAATACCCATGGTACTACGCATTTCCGAAACTAGGCTACCTGAGAACAAAAGTTTTGTTACATAGAATGAAAATTTATATCATTCTAACAAATTTATAGATCTCTATTTTCTTTCCTTTGATAATATTGTTAGTTATTTTCAATCGTGATTTAAGCTTCCTTGAGAAAAATTCAGGAGCGCCATTTCACCAAACATTTTGAAAATTAAATTCAAAAAGTATAAATACTGTACATAGAGCTACATAAGACTCCTAAAAGTTATAAAGCTCCTATTTCAGATTTATTTGAATTAGCTTGTTTAAATTAATTACATTCAATTGAGCTTGTCTCTCATGAATTGGAAATTATTGAAATAATTTCAATTTATTGTAATTATTTCATACTGGAAAAACTCGATAATTTCACTTACATAGATAATCGATTTTTGGGCCATCTGGAGTTTGTCCTATGTTATTATGATTTTATCCCATTAAAAGTTGGAGAAGAAAAATCCACCCTTCCAGTATAGTAACCATACAGCTAGGAATAAATCTCGATTATTGTGATAGTAACTGTACATGTTGTTTGGCATTTAAAGAAGTTTTCACATTTACACAAATACAGATATAATCTATCAGAAAATTGTGAAGATATACTCTCCCAAAATTGTAAAATATCCTTTCTTCAATTCTCCAGTATTTACTCCAACGATGACAATAATGTCTTGAAAATATTTCATGAGCGATTCTCCTTATTGTATGAACATCATAAACAGAATTTAGTGTTGTTGTTATATATCTCGTTGCATTGGTTTGTATTTTTTTTTCATGAGCGATTCTCCTTATTGTATGAACATCATAAACAGAATTTAGTGTTGTTGTTATATATCTCGTTGCATTGCTTTGTATATACAGTCACATATTTTCGTGCAACTGCTCATAAAGTTGTTTTATAAGCTAGGATGATTCAGTGGTGGCTGGAAATAACTGGAGTGTAGCGAGATTGGGAGAGCAGTCTATATTAAAAATGTGAATGAGAGTAATAAAGAATCAGGAAGTTGACAGAAGTCGGTGAGTTTCAAGAATATTATCAGACAGCTGAAAATGAGTGGGATACGCCTGTGTGTTTTGATACCGAAATAGATCTTCAAAGTAGATAGCTGATTTCGCTGCGTTGAAGGAGGGGGAGAAGGAGGAGCAGAAAACGTGAAGAGAGAAAACTCAAAATAAGAGACAAAAATAAAGAGTGGAGAAAGGGAATCTTGGGGAAAATTAGGAAATAAAGGATGTACATTTCCAGTGTACAGTAACCGAGCATTGGAAAGATTTTTAAAATGGAGGATTTGTTGGAACCGTACTGATCATTGGTTTACATTGAAATACGTGTATTGTTTTAAGTTAACATTATTAGGTATCCAACACATAAATAGTCATGTAAACAGTAGTCCTGTAATACTTGTGGCCATATAATTATACCACCTTTATACCAGAATCCTGCCAAATCTCATGAAAATCTATTGACGCATTCGGCCTCAAATGCATTACAGACAGAGAAAAGGAAATCAAATCCCGATTTCACCAAAAACGAAAACCAGTTACAGTGATATTCATTTAATTTGACGCTTGCCATTAGATAGATAGATGGATAGAGAGATATTATTTCTTTGACATCGTATTCTACAGTCATCAGCAACGTCGAGGAATGATATCTCTCTATCTATCTAATGCCAAGCGTCAAACTGAATGAATGTCACTGTATTAGCGACATCAGTTAGTTTCAGTTAGCTAATTTCAAATGGGTGATATTCTTCTACTTTTGTTGTGACCACAAGAATGAACATTTCATATTGGAACTCAAATCCACACAAAATAAACATAAAAACTTATTAAACTACTAGAAATGAGCGTCATTTTTCAAGCGTTGGTCAAGATTACCCTCGTGTACAATGATGTAAAATTACTCTTCATGTTTCATTTTTATTTGAGCTCTACCAATCGTTTAATTTCAATAACGGGAGATTTGGTGACTTTCAAAAAGAAACCTTCTCAAAGTATTAAATATATATTTTAAGATTTAAATAAGAACATGCATAGTCTTTTAATAGTTTGTCTGGTACTTCTAGCGACAGAGAGCTTTCACGAGTAAAAAATTGTCCCAAATTTCGCGACGCACTCCTGGCTATTCAGCTCTTTTAGAGGATGCTCCTCTCTCTGAAAGATACAGAAGAAGACAGTTAGTGTAGTACTTATGCTCGTTACACATTCTCATGTGTTTTATGCATGAATGTGCAAACGTGACTCAAGACAGAGCTCGTAAGAACTCCATCTAAAGCGATGAAAACTCCATATTGCATTATGGAAGATGAATGGTATTATGAAAGATGATGATATTATTGAAGGTTGTTTAGAATGTGGTTCACTAGATTAATATTTTTTCTTGAGAAATTGAGGTTACTTGAAGTTCTCATCAATCTACTAAGGCCGATTAGATTTCAATCGGTGCAATTGAGGGTTTGATTCCCCTCCCCGTCCAGGTACAACTTTTTGTACAATTGTATTCATCGAGTATTCTCTTGCTATTTAATTCTGTTGTCAATATTTGCTGTAGCAGAAGACGCAGAAGTCTTCAGATCTATTTACATAGCGTTCTTTGGATTTTCGTTTCTCTAATTCTTTTGATTAAATTTAACATGGCGTGGTTAATGGAGAATGGAAAATGTTGTCAAATGGCGTTTGAATTCAATTATTGGCTCTGGATCAATTGAAGAGATGTCGTTGAATGAGTGTAATTTCAAGAGGTGTCGGTAATTAGTGTAATTTGAAGAGGTGTCGGTAATTAGAGCCGTTAAAGAGGCAAACTAATCCAATTCAGTTCAGTATCAGTATCAATTCAATTCAGTTTATCGATACTTACACAAAAACACAAATCACCATAATGTATTAGAATAGGCCTAAACCACAAACTGAACGAAAAATTGACATAACGGTATATGAGGTTTATTCACAACGTTCGCCAAAAAAGTGTAATGATTATGATCAACAATGTTTTGTCTGTTTCTCACTTCTACTTACTTGATAGAACTTACTAAATTGAACAAAATTGATCGCTTTCACATATTTATGCTCAGCTACCAACATAGCATATACATGAGCATACTAAGCATTCTACACTCTTTTACGAGATTACACCCACTTCACAATCCACTTTCTCACATGATATTCATCTGAATAGAAGTTGAAAGGTAAAAAGTGTACGCTAGATAAGATTGGTGTCATTGTTCAGTGAAAATCACAATTTGTTTTGGTCGAATGTAGCACCAAGCAAATGAAACGAGTATAAATATCAAGCGTATAATAAACCAATATCAAATAATTATAATAAATATGAAATATCAGGATATAATGAACCAATCACGAACTACTAACAGCCAACAGCCAGCAAGTCTTAATACTACATTATACAGACTATTAGTCGATTCAAAGAAAATAGAATCCCTTATAATAATCCCATCTGTGAACTTTACCACCTATACTTCCACAAATGGATCCTCGGTTACTAGAATTCTCTGAAGGTCACGCACAGATCTCAGCATAAATTTTGAGAAACGTGACGTCAACAGGAACACAGTGGATAACCTTTTTTCAACGTTTCCTTGGTAACTGGGTTCAGAACTTCGTGATTTTCGCGGAAGTGTACTGTACATCTCTGTCATGATTATTACCGTGTATTCTAGTATCTAGTGGATCTATTCGTATATCTACAAGAAAAAAAATATTATCCAGTATCTATTCGTGTATTCTAGTGGATCAATGTTGTACAATTTTTACCTGGTGAATGAGATAATTATTCAACTGTGCACTCCAGTAATTCTAATCCTCTTGGAAGTATATATCAATTAAACCATGATTCAAAACTCCTATGACCCAAATGAGTTTCCTGAGTATGCTACAAACTTTAAATTCGTTTTTACCTGTAGCAGTTAGGTATCCTACTACGGCCCTCATTCATCTCCACAACAGATTGGAGTAGGTGTTGAATTAAAAGTGGAAAATTGACTACAAAAATCCAATCCATCATGATAAATTTTAAAACATATCAACTTCGCGTATCAAAAGTCGAGTATTGGAAGAGGGAATAAGGGACTTCTATTTTCCCACCAGTTTGTTTATGAAAACTTTTCGTTTCGTGGGATGAAAACAATTAATTTTTTGTATCACAAATAATTAAAACTTTGATACGCACTTGTTCAGTAGAAGCTGACGAGCTGTATCAACAATGTAGACTACAACAGCCAACAGGTTAGAGATGTTATTTATAATGCACGATTTTGTATCGTTCGAGTTCTCTCTCTGGGAAACAAATTTCTTGGATGATTATTATGTTGGATCTCTCTCAATTTCATCCCCTCTTTATTTCTATTTCTCTTCCTCTTTCACAATATCAGATCCGTCTCAATATTCTCCTCTCTTTCTGATCTTCCTCAATGTCTCTCTTCATACTCTTCTATCACAACAGTGCCTCCTCAATACGTTTATCTTTATCTTCTTAGCACAAAAGTTGACAAAAAACCTTCGAGCCTTCAGCCCCGAATGTCTCAACGCACAACTGTCATCTCCACAGTAATTCCGCCAGTAGTTTCTGCTGCCAGTTTAGTGGCAGACTTGGACCAAGAGTTGTGTTTTTATTTCGGTGAGATGTGCCGCGAAAAAATATTGTAGTGTCGTCCTCAACACTGTGTTCAGTTACAACATTGTTATTAGTTTCTTGTGTACTGTGAAAGCTTATTACATCGTTGGTGAAAATTGCAACATTCTTGTGAATGTGTCTGGAAAACAAGCCTTGGGAATACTAGTTGATTGTATTATGTCCTTTTCTTTGTTCACTACACTAATACAGTAACAATATCCTTGACATGATACATTAAACATTTGGTTGTACCTGGTGACTTATAAAAAGATGAAACTTTATGTAGAACTATTTCAGTATCATTGTAAGAACTGCAGAGTTTACTGTAAGATGTCTCCCAATCGAATATTAGGTACAATCATAGCCCCCTCTAAACTACTGTAATTTAAAGGGGGCTATGGTACAATGTATTGCTTACTCCCAATCAAGTTTTGGTACAGGTGAATAATTTAAAGTAGATTTTTAATCATAAAAATCGATAAAATACTGACAGCTTTGAACATGGTTGTTGATTTCAAGATTTTAGATTGGAATCATCCCCAATCAGTACATATTCGATAGAATAGTAGATACATTATAAATAAAATACATTCCCTACTTTATTATCATGGAAACTGGATCTCAGAATGCATGCACAAACATATTAGATTTGAACATCGAACGCTTTCTGACAAAAACGGTTCTAGTGAGTGGTTCTTGAGCACCAGGCCAAGTGACAACTTGTTTTATTCAAACTGTACTTCAAAACTCCTCAAATTCAATTAGATTTTCAATTGTGGATAGCTACAGATCTGGTATTTTCATCAGTATAGTAGTCATTTTCTTTCCTGTTTAAAAATTACTTGAAACACAGATTTGAAATAGATCTCAGTTCAAGTTGGTTATTTGAATAAAAGATGATACTAATAAAATTTTATGGTGAAAAATTAAGAATAAATATTATTTGATGATAACGAAAAAAGATCGAATATTCTCGGTAACATAAAAATTCAAACCCAAGTAACGCAGGAGAAACTTTGATTTTGGTTGAAACGTTTCACAGCTTTGAGCGTATAACTTGGAATTTTATTGATATTGGCAACAGCTGCCGTAAAAGATACGTTCCGAAGTTTAGTTTCGAAGAAGAGACGTGTGGCATCGTTAGACTCCCCCTCCTAAAACACCAAAAATCAGAATATCTTATTGCGAAGTCCTCAGTCTTAACTTCTTAGTTCGGAGCAGTGTGCTGCTATTGGAAATATACTTTGTAGGGCTACATTCAGTTGATAGAATTCTTACGTTGGTTTTATTCTAATTTCTCAACCATAAGTGAATTAATGTAAACGGTTTCGTCTAGATTATTTATTCGTTACTCAATCAGTTACTTAATCGTTACTTAATCAGTTACTTAATCAGTTACTTAATCGTTACTTAATCAGTTCGACAATGTTCACTAGCACTAGTTTTCATGTTAAGTCCCAGAGAGTTGAATAAAATCGGTAGTCAGTATTTACCCCTATCAAATCGATATTGATGTTTACCCTATTGACAAAGAATGTTGACATTGCTGTCATTATATTCTATAGGAAAGCGCGCAAGATTATAAATTTGTGGTGTTTTTTTATTCAGTTAAGGGATAAAATGAAAAATGTTGATCTTATTTTAAATTGAATTATATCTGTGAATATTCATTGCATCTCTTTTTAGAATCAGAGACATCTTACTGCTTAGAATAGGTAGATTTATTACAGATTACTTATAGATAGAATTGTCTTTGTTAGAATTAATCAATACAATCATAAATTAGTCTGGTCCTAAAAAATGTAATAATAATTTCAGTTTAAAATATATGTAGACTCATAGGCCGGGGGGGGGGCACAGGGGGGCACGTGCCCCCCAACATCTTGAAAAAATCCTGATATCTGCTAAATAAAATAAATATCTGTTGGTACTTAATTGTTTCTGTTTAGGCCTATGTGTAGCCTATCAACTGTAATAATATTCATAGTCAGTTCATTCTACCGTATCAGACACAATCATAAATTCAGATATGTTTTCATACTACTCTATACAATCCTACCTAGTATTCTCAGCTCCTGTTTGATTTCCGATACATCGAATGTGCAAGAACTTTGAAATTCATTGTGATCCACTTCTTATCGAGTTTCTATCATTCTGATTCTAGGCGCATAAAAAGACTGATTTTATGCTTGCATTGCACTCAAATCGGAAAACGTTTTTGAATTGTAATCATAATAAATTATTTAGTTTCGTGTTAAATTGGTCGTGACTGAACCATGAACAAAAAGAAGTGAGTGAAGTGGACTGATAGTTTGCGCTTCCAATAAACCTTGTGTTTATAACCCCGGTTGGTGAATTTGATAGTCATACTACTGCTGGATGTCCTGCACATTACCCATGCTCCGCATAAATCAAGAGAACAATTTTCAATCAACAGTGCTGATAATACAGGAGACTTTAAGCACCATGCTTCTGGTGCTTAGTGGAACTCTTCTTGCTCCTACATCATGAGCAAGCAATTTGATCACAGATAGGAGATTTGATAGCTTCGACCTTCCTGTCGGGGATATCCGGGTGTAGGCTATAGTCGCCAGAGTGTAGTAGATTTCCCTCGTATTGAAAAGCTCACTATTTTTGGGGCTCTTCCGAGTACATAAAGCCTTATAACGAGTTGAAGGTATCACCTTTCCGTCATCTTGAGGAGATCATCCATCGATTTTGGGGTTCTCCCAAGTATACAGTCATCAAACCTTACATTAGGTTTTGAGCTTCCTGTTTGGGATATCTGGTTGTATAGTCGCCAGAATGAAGGGGTGTCTCTCATCTTATCATAGACTAATGTATAGTTAGTCTATGATCTTATGCATCCTATCCTTTTTGGGGCTCTACATTAAATCTTATATCGAGTAGAAGGTATCACCTTTCCGACTGCATTGAACCTTGAAAATCAAGTTAAAAGTGTTAGTTTTACCTTTGATCATCCATCCGAAGATCATTCATCTTCAAGATAGATTTTTGTGTTCTCCCGAGAATCGACATTGAACCGTACATCGAGTTAAAAGTATTACCTACATGACATCATAGCAATTATCTCTTATCAGAAATGTATTAGATGCCCGTAGTTTAATCTTCATTTGATCATCCATACAAAGATCACAGGCCTACATCCTGTTTTGGATTTTTGGGTTCTCCCGAGTAAATAACCCTATATCGAATTAAAGTGATATCTTCTAAATTACGTGATGACATCATAGACATTGAAACTCTTATTAGAAATTCAGTAGATGTCCGTCGTTTACAGTTTTTGGAGAAAAGATTCTCCAGCCTTGTATTTCACTGTAGTATAGGCCTATTTTTGTGGTGCACTGACAATTAGTTGAAAAATGAATCTCCTGATAAGGAAGAACTTCCACTCGGACAGCGGTGGAGGCAGCCGTGACAAGTACGGAAAGGGCGCGGGGCGGCGCGGAGGCGGCAAAGGAGTGCACGGAAAGCGCACAAGTCAGGCGGTGGGGGGCGGCAATTATTCGTCGATGGATGACGGAGGCAGCTACCACACAGTGCGTACACACATCTTCTTCAGTCCGTCTAATTTGGCTTTGCAGGATTCGGACGGCGAAAGCGACCCGGAGCGGTACGGAGGAGGCGGTGGAGGCGGCGTTCTAGGTGGCCTGGGGGCGGCTGCCAAACGGCCCTCCATCACTCTCATGAAGTGGGCGGTCGGAGGCGGCAAACGCAAGCCTTCGGGTGGACGCACAGCTGACTATCCACCCCCCGCCGCCGCCGCCGCCTCCAACGGCGCAGCAGGTGCACAGCTCACTCCTAGCAGGCAGGTCTGTTCTCTCACCTACTTTTTCTGCACCATTCCACCCCCCCCCCTTCCCACCCCCGTCACAAGGGATGGGTATCGATGTTTTGAGAATAATTTATTTTAGGGCTTCCATCTACTTAGGCTAGACGTACACCGGTTAGTCAAGGCAAGACGTTAGTCACACATTAGTTGTTATGAAGCAACACACCGATTAGTCATTGCATCAGTGTGCTGCTTCATAAGCAACTATGTGAATTACTGTGACTAAACGTGACTAATCTTGTCTTGTCTTGACTAACCGGTGTACGCCTAGCCTAACAGTTCTACAGCCTGCAGTTGGAACTATAAGTAGATTGGAGCCCTTAAAACATTTTCATGTTTCCAAGGAACTTGCTTGATAAAGTTGTCGAATTTAGTTGGAACAGTCGATAATTTGATGGAATAATCAATTCATCACAATTTCTACAATGGAATTACCGTACTTCATTCATAAAATAATATTGATATCTTGACAGAGAGAACTTTTTGTTTAAAAAAGAGTCTATTTTAAAATAGTTTGGTACCATTTTTTATGAAATTATGGATTCTCCAACATTTTAATAAATATTAAACGTGAACAATATAATAAACATTGATGAAAATGTTGTGGGAATAATTGGTTCTTGGTCAACGTTCATGAAGCCAGAATAATTATTTACAAAAGTCTATCAAATTTTTTAATGAATGCTATTGAAGTTCCACCACACTTTTTAAATAATGCCTTTACCTTTCATTCTTCACTGAATGCTATAACATTCATTTTCCTGTAGGAAATTTTTTCATCCACCTGTTTTATCAAAGTAATACAATGTAATGATGAGTTATCAGTTTCCTTCACGATTTTACATATTTTTGACAAACATGAATATTTAAATAATCTTTTTCAATATTTTCTTCTATTTCTTAGGACTTAATTCCATATACGGTATTGTGAATTTTTCACAGATTTTATTTATCAATTCTTCTGAAATGTATTAAGAGCGATTTGAAGCTTTTTGAAGGCAGAATTACGGTACGGAGTGTACATTGACACAAATAGTTTTTCAAAAATAATCAGTGCATGAATAGGCTACTGATAATTAACGTTTTAACAACAGTTATAAAATAGAGTCTATGTTAATTGCTGGATACGTTACCCATCCCTATATGTACCACCTTTCACCAAACACCACCCATGAAAACCACTGCACTCATTTTTAGCTTACTTCTACTGAAATTGCAAACTGTAATACCCTAGCAATTCCCTCTTCCCTTTAGCTCGAATCACCATGCACGCTATAGGCTACTATGATATCAAATTTATTGTTATTATCTAGATAAAGATCGGAGAAAGACTGAGATTGTAGAACAGACAAAAAGAAACGTAGGTCTCAAATTATTGCATATTACAACAAATGATCGAGTGCCCGCATGTAAGTGTAGATCACACTAGATGTGTATACGTTTCAAACTACACATCATAACGAAATATGAAAGATGTACAAATCACAAATGTATTTTAGATTAGTCAATAATTATATATTTATTGTAGATAGACCTATTTCATGAATATTTAGAAGTCCTGTAAAACAGAACTGTCTTGTAAAACAGGAACAGCTGACTGTAAGGTGTCTACACAATAGACAAGTATAGACGGCGAACTATTTAATGAGTACAGGTAGCGCATGTCCAGTGAGTTAGTATCTGAAAGTCAGCTGTTCAAGTTTACAATACTCTCACGTTTACACAGAAAAGACCTGTGTTCTTTAATGGAAATTTAATCTAGTCAATTAATGTGATAGTATTCAATGGAAATTTCTATCTAGTTTTAAAACAGGCACATATTATCAATGTAATGCAAGGAGAGCGAGCTTTTAGGCCCTTTTTGTAATTCCATGGGATTATATAATGCTATATTTCTTTTTACTGCAGTATCATGATGAGACCAAGGTATATAAGTCAAGACTTGTGCAAGAAAAATTTAATCATCCCAAAACACAGAATTTTTATTGCGAATTAGACCAATTAATTTGAAAATAACGGTGATATCTTACCGTTCAATATTCATGAGAATGTACTATAGATATGATAGATGAATAAACTAATATCCAGGTATTCATGAAAGCCTTTATTGCATACTCAAAGAATCTTTTAAAAAATAAACCATGTATATTTTTTTGGAAATTGAACCTGGGAGTATGCCTTACAGAACTGAGGGTTGTATTTTTAAATTTGAGAAAGAATATTAATAAAGCAAAGAATTTCAATCTTGAAGAGATATTATGAGAATTATCACTATAGTACACCTAAGAAATAATGTATTTTTTATTGTTCTTTGATTCGTACACCTTGAGTCATAGCCAAATAAGAAATACCAAGTACCAAATATTCAAAACCCCTCATCACTGCAATATATCTTATGGATGTAATATAATTTAGACCTACACCGTTTTTCCTAAAGTATTTTAAAACTTCTTCCCACACAATATAATATTCGAAACAAAACTTTTGTTTCCATTGGATTGCGTGTACAGTTACACGACTTTTGAAAGCCACGTCATTAGTCTCATGGATGATAAATGTAAAGACAAAAATATTTGTATTATTATACAGGCTGCTAATATTGTGATACCCTCCTCTTTTTGAATTTTTAACATTTTTGTGTGCGGTTTTGAGTTTTTAGCTGGTTAAGACACAGCTTTATGTGTATTTCATTTCTCAAGAATCATTTTGAAAGAGGAATTTGCATGTAAAATTGTTGGTTTACAGTTCATGCATTCCTTTGATTTGATTTTTCTCCATTTGCATGGGTCTGTGAAAATTTCCCATTGATAAAATTTTACTGCAATATATTCATAATTGTTGGGATTTCGAAATGCTACAAGCACTATATTTTCAATAGTGCCTAGACTTGCACAAATCTTGGCTTATCTACCGAAATAATTTTATTGTTCCAAACCATTTCCCCATAAATTTCAAAAGTGATTTATCTCATCGATATCCCTTTTTCGAATCCAGTTTGCATGGAAAACTAACTTCTTGAAAATGAGTTGTGGTTCTCTTTTCCTTTCATTTGTGAGTTTTTGTCCAAGAAAACAGATTCGCATGCTAGTGAAGTGAGACTCCCGCCATTTTGAAAAAAAAATACTGATTTGTGGTGGAAACTCCTGGTCGCTAAGCCGTCCTTATTTTTCAATTCCAATTCAGCCGAACCGAGCAAAATTTTAAGCGTTGATTTGTGTTAATCGTTTGTTTGTTCAATAATAACATCCTACATATTCCATGTTATCTACATGAAATCGAGGTTTTGCAGAAACCATTAACACTCTTTAAGTAAGTGTTAAATGTAATAATTTATCTGATGAAATCTTTCATCTGAACATTAGGGTTATTTTTTCACTTGTGATGATTCAAGGTGTGAATCAAAGAACAAAAAATGTTTCTCATGGATAGGAATTGAGATATTTGTCTCAATTGAAACAAATGAAAACTTGTTCATGAAGCTCATTAAGTAGCGCTCATTATTAGAATGTTCCAGGATAACATTTTACTGTATTTTTAAACTCTGGATTGTTCTATTATTTTTCATTTTATATGTACAAGAGCGATTGAGTTTCATAAAGTGAATCCATTTCATTTTCAATGAACTTTTCATCGTTTAATCTATTTTTTCAAAGCAGTAAAATTTTCCAATATGAATGAGATCAATTTTCATCCATCTATAGGCTATCGAATCTTATCTATTTCATAAGGTTGGAACTTAGAAGTGTTCAATCCTCTTGAAAAATAAGAATAATAAATCTTATTAACTCTGAAAATTGTATTCTATAATTTATCCAAATTATCAATAGTTTTAAATAATATTAATTATCATTTTATAATTTACTAGCTGTCCCGGCGAACTTTGTATCGCCCTTTCCCCAACAAATTTCCTCTCTTCCCCTCAAATGTCCCCCTTCATGCCACCCCCCAAAAAATGTCATGCTCCCCTTCATGTCACCCCCCTCTTCACCACCAAATGTCACCCCCCCTCTTCCCCACTAAATGTCACCCCCCTCTTCCCCCCCTTCATGTAACCACCCCCCCCCGCAAAAAAATGTCACGAAGTAAAAATATATTTAATACTATCATATACTATTGTAGATAGCTTGAAGCACAGAGAAAAGAGTATCTAATATTAATTTATTTTTTATAATATTAATAATTTAATTCAATAGTAATAATTTTTATAATATTATTCAATTTATTTTATTATAATATAATATATTTTTATAATATTAATAATTTAATTTAATAGTAATAATTTTTATCGAAGCACAGAAACAGAGAAAAGATAATGTATTTAACATTCTTAAATGTACAATACCTCAAATAAATGATAAGAAACAATAAAACATGTATAATATGAACGATAACTCATTCTTAATTGATGATTGTAAAGCGTAAAAATAATTAGAGTGAAAACCTAGAACAAAAGAAACGGACCGGAGCGGGTTTGAACCCGGGACCTGTAGGGTTTGAAGCAGAAACTTATGCACTGAGCTACCGAGACGTAGGCACTGCCTGCTAACTTTACTGTTCTTGAATCACGATCATCTCTCCGTTGTAGGTACCCGTTCCGCCGGCAAGTTTGAACATAGGTCTTTAAAATGTTTGATAGGTTAGGTCATTAATCTACTAATTATTTATTAATTATAAAGAGATTTTCTTATATTTTATTACATATTATGTTAACCAGTGCTGTAAAAATTCAAACTAATCCAAAATCATCTAAATCGGTTCAGCCGTTCTCGAGTTATAAGCGAGCGTACAGACACCAACTCTCTTTTATTAATATAGATAAAACAAGGTTCTATTTAAAATCTTAGCTCATGTTTCTTGGCAATCTATAAAATACTTCATCATAAACAAAATGGTTTGTTTGAATTTCAACATTTTAAAAAGTTAGAATCGAATTTTTATTTCTATAAAAGCTAGTAGAATCAAAACAGAAAAACGTGAGAATTTCTACAATAAAGTTGGTGGAGATTATTCATTGTTATGGCAACTCAACTGTGCAACACATCATTCTACACGAATTTATGTTTTGAACAAAGTAATTTCTCATCTCATAATTTGATAGAAGTTGTGCATATATCACATCAGAAACGAGTCAAATTAGAATCAGAACAGACACAATAATTAGAATATTGTTATTTTAATCATAATTCAGAATAAATACAGTTTATTAGCCTTTGAGTTTGAACTTTTCTACTTGAATATTAAATTCACTCTATTTCACTATCAGCTTCCCCTATCTTCTTGGCAAATGTTATCTCTTGAATAATAATTAACAAGTATTTGTGTGATATAATATGGTAACATTCCTCATTCATTGTCTTTTCAATGATCACCAGATAATAATAATAATAATAATATATATTATGCTAACGAAGATTATAATGAATTCATTTATTATAAATAAATTTTACAAACAAACATTCAAAATGCAGTTTTCACATAATGAATACACTTTATCAAAAGAACAATTTCATTGAGAGATAATAGTAACTTTCTCAATTTGATACGATGACAAGAACTTTATAAAGATATTTAAATCATAATAATTTATTGAACGAAATTCCAGATTTTAAAAGCAATTGAATAGTTGCAATATCCCATCTCCTTCTTCTGCAGTAAAAAATACAATTAAAGCTCGTTGACATTAATATTATTTGAAGTTGAAAATAACAGTTTCGGTGAGACAATTTCTAAACTTTATTTTTATTAGGTTTATTTTTACCGTCACATGCCACGAGAATGAACTATTAGGAACACCTTGACTACATTATTGATGTCCTTGCTTATTCCGTATTCTGGAATTAGGACAATCACCTTTCCCTGAATATATTTTGCCGAACGCCAACATAATAGAACTAAGATTAGCATATAATTTCCATACTACTCCATTGTGAAGGGGATGAAAAATAGCCGGGCGATTCACATTCAATGTGGAACCTGCATCAAATTTTTATTTTGGCCATAAAATCCCCTCGTTCTCCGAGACAATATGCTGCAACGTGACTGGAATTTATTTGCTTGTAGACATATTTTTGCCGAGAATATAAAACTATATTGTATTATTCGAGACATCCAGAGCCCATAGTCATTTAATTTCGCAATACGTTATCATGAGACTAAGAATTTACTTCTAACGAAATTTCACCTATCATTTTTGATATTACGTCGTATATGCCAATGATGTTTTCAATTATTAAGTTTCTTTTACGGTTTACAGTAGACCCTATTGGAGATTCTATAGTCTACATTATGTGTTTTAATTTACTCACTTCCAATCATAACGTATGTCTCAAGAAAGAAGCACAAAAGAAGAAATTCTGTCTTATGAAGATCTGTCTTGTGAAATTCTGATGTCATTCTGTCTTAGAAAATTAATATTTCAAGTCTATTACGAGCATTATTGAAGGTTTTATCAATCTTATGAGTACAAAAAAATAAAAACCTTCACCAAATTGTCTAATAATAATAACATTGTAATTGGAATTATTAATTGTGATACAACTTTCATAACATAAAATGCCAATGTCTTCAGAAACCTATGAAATCAATAGATAGAAGATTGGTTCTATTTTCACTAAGTAAATTATTAACTCCACTGTATGTAAAGGAATACATACAAAGGCATGCATACTAAGCATCATAGGAATTAAATTCCTATATTTACAATAATATTGTAAACCTATTTCATATTGTATTGTAAATGTCATCCACACGACGCATAGTTTACATACTATGAATAATTTAAGCACTTTTTTTCAAAATTGAAAAATCTGCAATTTTTTTTCCTTTTCAGCATGGTTTACATACTATGAGTCATATATCCGCGCCCAATTTTTTTTTCTTCTCTTCAATATCTTTGTTTTTTATATGTGCATAAATTTTGGAATAATATTGATTGAAAGATTGCATAAACAATGTATATTTTGAAAGGAACTTGAAAGTGCTTCAGTCCAGTGAGTAACATTTATGTTATTTACAGAAAAATTTGACTGCATGTCGTCAATTCTAGTGTGAAAACAATAGTATATTTTCATTGTATGTTCTGAGAGATTATTTTTGATTGTATTGTTGAGAGATAAATTTAACCAGAAACAGCATAGACTTGTTGTCTCGACAGGTGAGCTTCAACAACGGCAACTCGCGGACAGGAGCCCAGGCGCCCAGTCCCCCCTCCGCGGCTGCCCTCAGCCTATCGCAAGTGGCGCGGGCCGAGCCGCTCACTCTCGCCACCCTTGACAGAGACTGCTTCATCATCCCCGTCGCCAGTGTTGATCGCTTCCTGCCCGCTGGAGTTCCGGTTAGGAAAACTATTTCATTAATTAATCGAATTAATAATTAATAAAAGATTTTATAAGTAAATGAAGAATGGTAATTAGTCATAATTTTCAAATATTAATTGAAATTGAAATCGAAATTGAAATTGAAATTCTTTATTCTCCAAAAAATAACATAACAGTAATACATTGACTCTTTGAGTAGTTTTGAAGGTGATATTGTGGTAGTTATCCATAATAAATGAAAAGACAAGATGTTGTCAAACCACTGTGTTCTAATAAATCAGTGGTTTGACAACATCTTGTCTTTTCATTTATTAGTAATACATTGCTTTAGTAATAATAATCAGCATTGCTTTGACGAGTAAAGGTATAGCAGGATCCTTTTAACTTGTCAGAAATCAGCTGTTCCGGTAATAATTAAACAGTGATTTCGACACTATAATCAAAAGGCTTAAAAGTCTTGAAGACCTTTAAAGTCTTTAAAATACCTTTTTAAAGAAGACCTTTCAAAGAATAACTTTTTAAAAGACCTTTTCAATAATCTGCGAGATTCAGCATTTGTAGGTTAAGTATTGTGATATTGCTCAAAGAAACATGTGTTTTCTGACAAGTTAAAAGGATCCTGCTATAGGTTTTCGCTTCTGCAGCTCCGCAGCTGACTCCGGCTGCAGTTAGTCAAAATAGCAACTTTTTCAAACAAAGAATTGTACCTACTCGTATATTAAATACTGAATATTAATAAATTCAGTGAATTAACAATATTCATACTAAATGGTTCCTATTTTTGCATGGTTAAGCTAGGCGTACACCAGTTAGTCAAGACAAGACAAGACGAGATTAGTCACGTTCAGTCACAGTACTTCACATAGTTGCTTATGAAGCAACACACACCAATTAGTCATTGCATCGGTGTGTGCTGCTTCATAAGCAAGCATGTGACATACTGTGACTAAACGTGACTAATCTCGTCTTGTCTTGTCATGACTAAACGGTGTACGCCTAGCCTTAAGGTAGGTTTTCGCTTCTGCAGCTCCGCAGCTGACTCCGGCTGCAGTTAGTCAAAATAGCAACTTTTTCAAACAAAAAGTTGTACCTACTCTTATATTATTTTAATACTGAATATTAATAAATTCAGTGAATTAACAATTTTCATACTAAATGGTTCCTATTTTTGCATGGTTAAGCTAGGCGTACACCAGTTTGTCAAGACAAGACGAGATTAGTCACGTTCAGTCACAGTACTTCACATAGTTGCTTATGAAGCAACATACACCGATTAGTCATTGCATCGGTGTGTGCTGCTTCATAAGCAACTACAATTAGTCATTGCATCGGTGTGCTGGCAACTATGAATTACTGTGACTAAACGAGGCTAATCTCGTCTTGTCTTGTCTTGACTAACCGGTGTACGCCTAGCTTTAAGGTAGGTTTTCGCTTCTGCAGCTATGCAGCTAACTCCGGCTGCAGTTAGTGAAAATAGCAACTTTTTCAAACAAAAAAATGTACCTACTCGTATATTAAATACTGAATATTAAGAAATCAGGGAATTAACAATTTTCATACTAATTTAAATGGTTCCTATTTTTGCATGGTTAAGCTAGGCGTACACCAGTTAGTCAAGACAAGACAGGACGAGATTAGTCATGTTCAGTCACAGTACTTCACATAGTTGCTTATGAAGCAACACACACCAATTAGTCATTGCATCGGTGTGTGCTGCTTCATAAGCAACTATATGAATTACTGTGACTTAACGTGGCTAATCTTGAGTTGTCTTGTCTTGACTAACCGGTGTACGCCTAGCCTTAAGGTAGGCTTTCGCTTCTGCAGCTCCGCAGCTGACTCCGGCTGCAGTTAGTATAAAAATAGCAACTTTTTCAAACAAAAAATTGTACCTACTCGTATATTAAATACTGAATATTAAGAAATCAGGGAATTAACAATTTTCATACTAAATGGTTCCTATTTTTGCATGGTTAAGCTAGGCGTACACCAGTTAGTCAAGACAAGACAAGACGAGATTAGTCACGTTCAGTCACAGTACTTCACATAGTTGCTTATGAAGCAACACACACCGATTAGTCATTGCATCAGTGTGTGCTGCTTCATAAGCAACTATATGAATTACTGTGACTAAACGTGACTAATCTCGTCTTGTCTTGTCTTGACTAACCGGTGTACGCCTAGCCTTGAGGTAGGTTTTCGCTTCTGCAGCTCCGCAGCTGACTCCGGCTGCAGTTAGTCAAAATAGCAACTTTTTCAAACAAAAAATTGTACCTACTCGTATATTAAATACTGAATATTAAGAAATCAGGGAATTAACAATTTTCATACTAAATGGTTCCTATTTTTGCATGGTTAAGCTAGGCGTACACCAGTTAGTCAAGACAAGACGAGATTAGTCACGTTTAGTCGCAGTACTTCACATAGTTGCTTATGAAGCAACACACCGATTAGTCATTGCATCAGTGTGTGCTGCTTCATAAGCAACTATATGAATTACTGTAACTAAACGTGACTAATGTCGTCTTGTCTTGTCTTGACTAACCGGTGTACGCTTAGCCTTAAGGTAGGTTTTCGCTTCTGCAGCTACGCAGCTGACTCCGGCTGCAGTTAGTCAAAATAGCAAGTTTTTCAAATAAAAAATTGTACCTACTCGTATATTAAATTCTGAATATTAATAAAGTGAATAACAATTTTCATAATAAATGGTTCAGTTTAGTTTAGTTTAGTTTGATTTGCGCCAAATAACATTACAAAATCAAGCAGAGCTTGGTAATATATGGCATGTCAATGATTCCAAGATACATACATATATACAATATATAATATATAGTCTTGAGTGTGTGTACACATATATACTCAAAATACACTAAAAAAAAACAGATCACAGACAAGAGAGTTTTCTCATTTAAGAACTGCCAAACGTACATTAATTTTGTTGGCGCCAACAGTCGAAACATTCCTCCAAGCTGTATGGTGATACTTCTATCAATTTCCTTTTAATTGCATGCTTAAATAGCTCATTGCATTCAATGGATTTTATGTCAATGGGAAAGGAGTTGTAAGCTTTAAGCCCGCTATAATACGGCCCCTTTTCTAAGGCAGCCGTTCTATGTTGCGGGTACTGAAGATGGACTCCTTGATTCCTGGTGTTATATCGATGATGGATATGACTCTCTCTTAACTTATTCTCATTTCTCTTTATTATCAAGGCTATTAGTTCCTATTTTTGCATGGTTATTCTTGTATATATTTTCATCTCAAGTTTAAATTATCGTTGCTTTTTTGACTTGGCACAGCTTCCCCTGGCCGAAGCGAAGCCGAGCGTGTTGAGTGTTCTGGAGGTGGATGACCCGAAACTGTGTGTGCTGATCCACCTGATGACGCAACTGGAGCCGATCGAGCCGATCCTCGAGTCACCGCTGGCCATGCCTCTCGTCAAACAGAAGTCGGCAGCCTGCGATCTGCTCAGCGAAGTCGGATCAGCCAAGTCGGCCACTGAAGGCATGTTGCTGGCCAATTTGGAGAAAAATGGTGAGATTCTTCTTCTTCTCCCTCAACTTCTTCTTTTTCTTCTTCTTCTTCTTCTTCTTCTTCTTCTTCTTCTTCTTCTTCTTCTTCTTCTTCTTCTTCTTCTTCTTCTTCTTCTTCTTCTTCTTCTTCTTCTTCTTCTTCTTCTTCTTCTTCTTCTTCTTCTTCTTCTTCTTCTTCTTCTTCTTCTTCTTCTTCTTCTTCTTCTTCTTCTTCTTCTTCTGATAATTATACAAGTTTAAAGGGTTAAACATCAGGTTAAAGTGAAAATATTTTACAGGAGTGTAAGGACTGAAGTGTAGTAAAGTTAACAACTTCAGTACCTAAAACAGAACCTTTCAGAAAAGCAGAAACTATCCTCTAATTTTTATAATAATATAATTCTCTAATATTATGTTGGAAGAATACATTCCAATTAAATTTCTTATTTCTTCATGATATATACTGATACGGTAATAGTTTATTGTTTTTCTCTCTTTCTGCAGCCGAATTCCCGTTCATCTCGTACTATGTGATAAACAAGAGCCAGACTGATCCGCGCGAGTTCTTCCAAATGTGTCGGGCGGCCTCGCTGAAAAAGTTCGACCCGCGCAGTTTCAAGTACACGGCCGGGCACACGTTTGACCTGTTCAACGAGGTGGCCACCATCGCCCGTCCGCCCCTCGACACCGTCTCCAAGAGGCCGCACACCAACTCCACTGGCTTCATCATTTCCGTCTACAAAGTGTTCGAGGGCGATGATGGAGAAAAGTTCGAAAAGAACTGGCTTTACTGGACTGGTAGGCCTAAATGCACTTGGTTTTCTGTATTTTGTTTAACTAACAAGGTTAAAAAGAGAATTGTTCTACAATATATTCTCATAAAATATTCTCATGCATTTTTAAGATTATGAAATTTTTATAATGTAGCGATTGTAGCCTATATGCTTAATAGCACATTATTATTAGCGCATTTCCAGTGATTTTCTTATTTATGGTCTAGTTTTAAGTTATTTCTATTTTTAGAAATTGAAGCATTTCTAGTGCTTTTCTTCTTTATGGTCTAGTTTTAAGTTATTTCTTTTCTTATTAATTTATATTCCAAATTATGTTTTTGTTCAATACGTTGAATCATTTTTGTAACAAAGTGGGTTGAGGATTGATTGGAAGAGAGGGCCGGCTGCGCCCTAACTCCGCCCTATAGGTAAATAAAGGCAGTAATACATTCAATACTATTGGCACAGAGGAAGAAAATCTTCCTTCTAGCACAGAGGGAGGAGATCCTATAATTATAGATTATACTACAGAGGAATTCCTCTATTACATTGAAGAAGGAAAGAAGGCTTACTCCCTCCTCTGTGCTAATGGTATTCCAACTACAGTTCTCAATTTTAAACTTTATGATTATATGGGATGTCTTCATATTGTTCTTTATTTCCTCTAGGGAAATAAAGGCAGTCATACATTCAATACTATTGGCACAGAGGAAGGAAATCTTCCTTCTAGCACAGAGGGAGGAAATCCTATAATTATAGATTATATACTACAGAGGAATTCCTCTATTATATAGAGGAAGGAAAGAAGGCTTATACTCCCTCCTATACTCCTTTAATGGTAGTCTAACTACAGCAGTTCTCAATTTTGAGTTTTATGATTATAGGATTTCTTCATCGTTCTTTAAAACATAGCAACACTTTATAGCAATCACTGTAGAACAATAATAATGGTGCTAGAACGAACAGTGTAATTAATTTATTGTTTGATTTTGATTGTTGACAGGCGCTCGCATGATCTACCGCTACCTACCGAAATCAGTGGGCCTGAGACGGATAACGCTGCACAAGTCTCTGGGCAGCGGAGACAAACTTTACCTGTTGCTTGTCGAGTGTTCCAACTTCATGCAGGACCTCACTGCGGCCGCAGTACTCATTCCAGCCCTGAGGGCCAGGCTGTGTGGATACACCGGACTATATCGCACCACGGCTGTGTTCTAATAAGCTCATCGTTCATTCTCATCATTCTGCTCATACCGAGAAATCATTGATTCCTATGAAGGAATCTTGAGAACTATTCAATAAAGGACTATTTCCACTCATCAGTTCAGTCTCCGTCTCAGTTCAGCTCGTCCTGTGCATTCGCCCAGTGCCAAAGACAATTCAATCTAAAGTAGTAGAATTATTGTCTATTCAAAAATGAAAATGAAATAAAAATGCCTCTATTTAAATCTTTGAAACAAAACATTCAAGATGAAGCAAAACATTGTATTTTAATAATAAATCAGAAGAATACAAACCCATATTAACATAACATAACATAGGCATTAC
This sequence comes from Laodelphax striatellus, assembly GCA_017141395.1. Taxonomy (NCBI): domain Eukaryota; kingdom Metazoa; phylum Arthropoda; class Insecta; order Hemiptera; family Delphacidae; genus Laodelphax; species Laodelphax striatellus. The sequence continues at coordinate 4,258,049 of CM029536.1, read as the reverse complement.
CTTCTGGCATAACTTTGAAGTTGTCCCCAATTGTCTATTCAATCTAATATAGTAATAGAATTGTCTTTGCCAGTGCTATGTGATTGTGGTACGTCGTTTTTGACGCATGCGCAGAACGTGCTGAAATAGATGAGACTGAACCGTATGTGGAAATAATCCTTAAGAAAAGAAGATTCTTCATTTAATTGATTTTTTTTAAGGTAATTGAACAAAAAGGAATAGATCCATATAAAAATCTTGAGGATTTAATAAAAAAAAAGCAATCATTTATATTACTTATTAGAGTGGTTTATTTACAGTTGTGTGTAAATTATCACAAAGAAGATTATTTACAGTGATATACGTCTTAACTTGAATAGAAATTTTCAAAAGTATTTCGTCATGGAAAATAACATCGACTTATTTGTTATTCACTGTTATCATTATGCTTACACCATTAAGATTCAAAACGTAGATACAAACCAGAGAGATTAATACGAAACATATTCTCGGAGCACTACATAGATAGATAATAATATAACGTGATCAGCATACAAAGGCCTTGGCTTTTCAGCATACAAAGGCCATATTGGCTGTTTTTCTGCATACAAAAATACAAAACCATTGTACTTTTCTACATGGATTGTGTCATTCTTAAATGAGAGTGAATTTTTTTGCCCTATATTAAATAAACGCTACATGATGGTTACTTGACTTGAGTAACACTTGAGAAGGGATGATTTTCAATTTTTTCAAGTGTTAATAAAGCCAATTAACGGTCATAATACAGGGAATTGAATCTAGCTGATTACAAGGAGTATAATGAGTGTACTAATACTATTAAACCACTGTTTCATAGTTTCACTCAAGTTTTACAGCATATCAATCAATAGAACCTACATAGTTCTACAGCAGTTTCATAACATATTGTCTCAAAACACCAAAATAGTTTGATAGTAGACCAAACCATAGATAGCACTAATGCCATCAATACATAAACACACACAAATATTCATCTATCATCGAAACTACATTACTACATAGACTGTAAAATAAATTATTATTTCAGTCTCTGTAATCGAAACCACCAAACATGACTTACGTTTTCATGATGATTCATTCAACTTTTAAATATTGAGCATTTTCGAAGGATTGATCTTTCATGTGAGGATTAAAGCCATTCCTACAGGCTACAGTACCAACAATATAATGATAATAAAAACAAGAAATAACAATCAAATAATACTCCATGAAAAATATTATTGGGTAAGAAGCTTTCTTGAGAGTTGTAGAAATAGGAAAACGATATTCCACTTTAATAAAGGCCTTGTCAAGTAATAATGATCTGATAGTAACAAAAAATGAAGATAATATTACTTTTCTTGAGAAGTGTCACTTCTATAAGAAAGATTGTAACACTTATCTCCAAACTATAAATTTAAATTTAAAAATATATTAATCAACTATTCATCAGCTTTAAATCGAGTTTCCTTATTATTATTGAGACGTTTGATATACTCGAAGCACTATTGAAAGTATTAACTTTTGAAATGTTTTATTGAAATACTTGATTCTATTTCAAGGTTTTAACTGTGATATAACAATAACTAGAAAGTTTTTGCATTGAATAAGAACAGCACTGACATTTAATTATGTAAGAATTCATTTTAATTATTCATGAAAATTCTAAAAAGGAACACATTAAATCAATAAGGATTTTAGAATTAAAGTTCTCATTTTATTCCAGCCATAAATTTGATTCTAGAAATTCATAAATTCATTCTAGAAATGGACGAGATTGTTCAATCTATTGCAAAAACCTGATGATAATAATGAAATATATTAGTTCATCTTAGACCGATGGTTGATCATCTTTCCTAAAAGCTTCCAACACTTATTGAAAAGAGCTAATAAAAATATAACATACGATTCAATTTTAATAAAGTAACATTAAATAATAAGACATCAAAATGAGCAGTTAATTTATCACTTGAAATATTTACTGAATTAACTGAATGGTTATTTTCAGGTATCTTGCGATACGTGCCTCATGAATTCATTAAAAATTCTGTTTAAACGATAACTTGAAAAACGTATGAATTTTCCTCGTGAAATGATTCAAGATTCTGTTTAAAACAATAACTTGAAAACTTATGAATTTTCCTAGTAGAGCTTAATAGATTCTTCATCTCTTTCAAAAACTTCTCTCAAACAACTTTCTTTCCACTTATTATTGCTCAACTCTGCATGATTTGATTGAATAAGAATTTCAATTATTATAGATTCTAGGAGTTTCAAATTCTAGTGTTAGTGAAAAGGCCTTTTTAACCCTAGTACTTTTATCAATAGACTTGGTAGAATCGCCCAATAAATCGAGTTCCAGTATTAGTTATATTTCAAGAGATTATATGGATAATCCAATAATAAATCATTATAATATATTCTATATCTCATGTTCGTAACTCAAGTATCCTCACTTACTAATATTCATTTGATAAGTAGTATCCTCACTAATATTCACCTCACTTATCTGAAAATATTGTACTTTCGAAAAGGTTTTATTCATTTGAATAATAATGATGTACACCCAACTTCATAGAGAAAAAAAAGCAACAATCAGATTTACTTTTATACTTTTTAGGACAACAATTGATATATTTTGGTCAATAAAGTACAACCTAAAATCAATAATTCTTTGCATTTGATTATTATGGAATTAGTAGAACTTATCTACCGGTAGACACATTAAAATTGAAAATTTCTTGATTAAGGCGAAATTGAAAGAAAATTACCCTTTTCCACAATAATTGTAAAGCTCATAGTAATAATTATCAAAGTGCATTTTCAGCACATTCCGTCTAGAAAACCAATACAATGAAATTTTAGTGTTTCTTAAAAAAATATTATCCACTGCAATTTGGAACTTGATTTACTGGGCTCGAATGAACACTGTGAATAGGCAGTTTTCTATTTCTTCTTCCTAGAAATTTTAAACAAAATCGTTGCCGATAGTCAACGTCAACAATAATATTCCTAAACAATCGAAATATTTTAATTAGATTTAGAATAGAGAACATATCTTTAGACCATTAGAAGACTCGATGAATTTTAATCGCATTCTTTGAACCGATTTCAAATTTTTGAGCAAGAAAGCTTCAATAGTGAGAAGGAATGCACTAAAACGCTTAGGTAATTTCAATACGTATACTTACAAATTGCGAAAATTACAAACAAAACTGCTTTACAACTATGACATAAATAAAAATTAACTAAACTGAGCAGCACAGTAAATATTGTCTTTTAAAAAGACGAAATTCATCACCTAACATTTTTAATACATGATCAATTCATTTTGTTTGTGATGTTCATTGCACAATCATTCGAATCATAAATAATAGCGATATTTCATCTTTATATTATTACTTTCGAGTATTTATTATGTTCCTCATTTTAGATGGCATATTTTTTAATAATTGATAAGAGAAGAAAAGTAAAATTTCGAGTATTTTTAGAATAAGAATAAACTTTTCTTTAAGCGCTAAAATCTTATCAAGAGCTATTCTTACACTGTAATTTAATATTTGGACCAATATACAAAAAATCTTAGATGTGTTTTTATTTTTAGAACTCACTCCACTTCCTTTCCTTGAAGAATTAGCTGAGTATCTATCAAAATAGAGTTACAGTAAGTGTTAAAATCAATTCACACATTGACCGACACCTATCCTACGGCAGCATTTTCGTTCTGCGCATGCGTCACAGAATCTGAAATTACAGAAGGAAAGCTTTTCGACATTCGTCAACAACGATGGACATGGACCAATCAGAGCATAGAGCTTGTGACGCATGCACAGAACGAAAATTCTGCTGTCGGATCGGATCATGCGTGAATTTACCTTTAATTTAAAAGAGTTCATTGCTTTGAACGATTATAAATATTAGCAGTGCTGTTTTTGTAACAATATAGGTTCCAGTACGCAATGTTCTGGGGGGGTCTGGAGGTATTCAGAAGGGGGGTCCGCCCAAAGGAAAACTGTTTAAATTTAGCCGAAAAAAGTGCGTTTTAAAGCTATTTGGGAGCAAGGAAAAAATTCAGGAATTTGTCTATGATTTTTCCTGAACACTATAAAAAATCTAATGGCTTAATGGCTCACCTAAAGTTACAATTTTTTTGTCCCAAGAGGTACTGGTACCGGCGCGTATAGTCACAAAAACAGCACTGAATATTAGCGAATAAGCAAACAGAATATCAGCACTTAATATCAACGCTACAAAATACAGTAACTGTTGAAACAGTTCTATAAGTTATTAATTCCTGGATGTACGAATTGAAACTGGTTCAGAATTAATTATTGTTTACGATCGTTTTTCTTGGCAAAAGCTGATTTTCAAAAATAGTATGGCTGAATAATTCCTCATTCAATCCGAGCAGTGGACCTTACCAAATAAAAATGGATTGAGAAAGAAGAGAATTTTTCAAGGTTTTTCAAGGAGAGAAGTTAGTGGATGAAAAAATGGTGATTCTACCACGCTGTACATTTAAAAGTTCCTAAATAATTGAAATATGATCCAATAGAGACTACCAAATGAATACCCAAATTTCTAATAGTTCCTAAAATAGTTCTTTGCCAAAAAGCACTTGCGGCATAGAATATTAAAAAATAGTTTCTATATTATAAAGAAGAGAATTCTACATTAGCTCGAACTAGGAAATGAAGAACGTGAATACACTTATGTGAAAACAATTTATTGGAAGTAATACCAATTTATGAATACAGTTTATTTACACGATAGAAATTGTCCTAAGAAACGCAACCTCCTGGAAATACCTGGAAATGGAAATAGGATATTAAAATTGATTATTATATCGTTAAATTGATCATATTTAAGCAAAAACGGGAAGGAATAGTAGATTAGTGCATCTAAGTAGTTCATTTCCAATATTTGTCATACAGAATTGCCAACTTGAATAAACCTTTAACAAGAAACAATATTATTGTGAGCAAACATTCTTAAACTTTCTTTTTATGTTGTGAATGCGGATTCATCTCATACTAATAATTATTACGACTGATGATAGTCAAGTTTTCATTTTGTTCCAAGATGGAACTGGAATTTGATATAAAATTCTACAAATCACCTTTCAAGTCAAGTAAAAAGTATAAGATGATTTGAAAAATACTCACCAATTAAAAAGTACAGGAATTGGACGTTATTAGCCTACTAACAACTAATAAACAGTATATTACAGAAATAGAAAATGTAGAAGCGTTCAAAAGTTGATATCTAGTAGCCTTTTCTACCACGGAACCTTGCTCTATTGTCCAACTGAAATCAAAACAAAGTGTTTAAAGTCTAAACATGGCCGTCTCAAACCTTCTAGAATAATATTCCATTAGAAGAAAAAGAAACAAAAGAGTTATTCCATTCACATCTAAGAGAATTACTTGTACAAAAACATAGTTGCATTACTATAGAATGCTTTTTCCCATCATCACTGGGTTGCGATGTCAGCTTATGGTTCAATGCTATATGTCACGTTAGTAGGAGCATGATTCAGACAAACAAAACAAGAGGTGGAAGAAACAAGAACATGAATAAGAGAATGAGTATTGATCAATTGTATCATTCAATGATAATTCAACTTATATTTCTATTGCACACGGAAATAATAATAAAAAACATTGTTTGAAAAAATACATTGTTCACTTACTATAGACCTTTTACATTCAAAGAACGTGTTTCTAAGGGCCTGACATTCATCGGGTACATCATTGGCAAGTAGACATTCACGAGGTGTTTTCCTCAACTGGAATAAATATCAAGTAATTTGATAAGTCAGTATTAAAGAATATTATAATATAACCAGCATTTCACATTGTGAGTTATGAATATTCAAATAAAAACCATAATATGACAAAATATTGTGCGTATTAAGATAGTGTGGTTCATCACATATAGGCCTAAAGGTCTATTCACACACATCCGGCTCCGATCCGGCGCCAGCTATTCGTACCGTACCACATATTCGTCATGCGCCGAATGCTGCTCACCGCATGCGCAGAACAATTGGCAGGCGCCGGATCGGATATGTGTGAATAGACCTTAATATGGTTCCAAGAACCCTGTCCTTAGAAAGTTAGAAGGATGATTCTGGGGTCAGAAAATTTTCAAATCAGACTTCGGCTATCTGCTCCAAGATCACTTCCTTATGGCTCTGAGCCCACCTACAACCCGTACGGATTTTGGAGAAGAAAGTTTATGATTGGTTATCTGATCCACTAGAAAAGTAATTAATGATATTTTTGAAATTGTAGACTCATTCAATCCCAATGTGATTCTTTAATAGTCTAATAAATTCAATATCAAGAGGTGGAGCATTTCATGTCTTATCAATCTCAATGCTGAAATGTACCTGCCAACTTACTTCTAGATTTTGTAAATGAATCTTTGCCCTTGTTACATTGAATAACAATAAAATTATTTAGCACAAATAATACCTTTTTACAGCAATCTGACTGAAGAACACACATTTTAAGATCAGCTCGTATAGCTGAACAAGCTGATTTGTCTTTTAATTCTACGTTCTCATCAGGATACGTCATTCCCATCCATTTTTCTGACATGACGATGAAATAAACTAGTAAAACTTGAGAAATTGACTAAGAAAGAACAATTAGAATGCTATCAAATATTAAGGAAATATTTTTGTTACTTGCTATTTGATAACTGATTTGGTTATGATTTCTGTTTTAGGTTATGTTATCCTTGGCTCTGTCGCAAACACAATCGATTAGAGTCTCGAGTCGAAGCTCGAGTGTGAGTATCGAATCAATAGTATCGATATCACTGACATTGATAAGATAACTCGACAAAATGGCGGAAGTTGTTTCTAGCTGTAGAGATTGGATTGAGAACAGCTGATCCATTATGTCGACTGCATACAGGCTACGGTACTAGCGCTATCAGTCAAAGCGCTATCAGAAAGTCAAAGCTTCATACCGGTATCGGGTAAATTCAAAAAGTGAAGCATTAATAATGAAAGTAGTAAAATGCGGTAGTGAGTAATATGTAACAGTGAATAATGAATATTAAATAGAGGAATTCATGTAGTAAATTTAATTTAGTGGAATTTATAATGATGAGCCAATATGGGTTCCACTTAAAAACCCAAATTGAGAAGGATGCATTCCCAACTATTTTTCCAAATCGTTCAAATGAAATAGAAATTCTAATAAAAACATAGAGATCCATCAATACGATTTGAAAAAATAGAGCAGAGAAACACAGAAAAATAGTCCAAATCTTACACATATGAAAATTGTGTTGAAAATCGTATTCACACACAAAAAAAGAACAAATTGACATATGAAATGTATTTATTGTGCCAGATTTACCACGTGCCATTAGCTTCCAAATTCTTCTACACAGCAAGGTTAAATTAAATGGACAAGATTATTTATGTAGGTACGGTACTGTATGTATGAGAATTGTGAATTAAGTTATAATTTACAGTTGAAAAGTTACAAAATTATTAATAGTAAAAGTCAACGAATCTATCAATTCAATAGAATTCTTTAACTGGATATTATATGAACCATGTTTAACACTGAATTTGAGAGATAAAGACCAAAGATAAAATTCAAGATCAACTTTCAAGAAATGTTCTAATGTCTGTAGGCATAATATTATCAATGTGATAGAACAGACAGCTTATGATCAAAACCTGACATTTTAGGTGAGTAAAATCAACATGATGCACTCAATAGTTAACACTAGGAACAACATATTATATGTAATAATAAGTAATTGATTAAATCAATGACTAAAGTTTTGTTTTGATAATAAAACTTCAACTGTTCGCTTCAAAACTGGGCAATAAAGTGAGGTTACTTCTCAAATTTTACACGCATTTATAACAAAATTGAACTTGAGCGATAAGTTTTATCATTGGTCACTATGATAAGATAGATATCCTCTTGCTAGTAGATTTATAATTACAAACAATTTACAATATATATGGTAATGAAGATCAATTAAAACTCATAACAATACAATGTAAACAGTAGTACTTTAGATGCAGTCAGCCCTCATGGTTCCACCATTTTGTTTGAAGGTTAGGGTCTGTTCTCAAGTTGGTGATGATCGAATCAATAGTATCGATATCACTGACATTGATAAGATAACGAAATTTGAATTTAAGCTCAGAATACCCAACTTGCACAACATTTTCTTTTAAATAATTAAGTACTATATACTGATGCTCAAGGATTTTCTAAAAAATGATAACCTACTAACTATAATTCAAATACAATTTTCATTGTTTGAACTTCTATTTATTGCGTATAAATAATAATAGGAAACATTCAAGAATTTGAACTTTTGTCTACCATTAGCTGATAAGCTCTGAAAAAAGTCATCATAAACATCCAAATTTTTAATTAGAAATGTATAAGAATTTCATTATTTTACTTGATTGAATAGAACAAGAGAAATGTAATAGATTTTATATTAGTCATTTAAAAATAATTCTGAAAAGAAATCAAAGTAACAAATTTAAAATAATTTTTTTGCTCACCTAATTTATTTTTCTGATCATATGAACTGATCATCTGACTGTTGGAATAGATGCTCACAATATTATCAAAATAATTATGAATCTTCCAGCATGTTCAAAACTGTTGTAGAAGCTTGAAGAAGGTCGATGGCAGATAGAGAGATAACAAAATAGAAGCAAAAATCAACCAGTATTTGTCCTAATTCTAATGAAAACAAAGTGAATTTTTACTGTCCATGGAACTATATGAATTTTCAAGGGATAATCCTTATTATGGAACTGTCATCTTCTATTATTGTATTCTAAGATGCAAACAAACTTTCAAGCAAGTACGTTTTAAATTATACACAGCAAGCTGAATGTTGAGGTTGTCAGATCTAAGATAAGTTTGTTTATTTACAAGAGTGATTAGCTTATTATTGTCTGTCTTCCCGTGTAAAATTACAGGAGAAAGAATCCCAGCACGATCACAACATTATCAATTCGTGTTTTAATTTTTCAGCCCAATTATCAATATTTTACATTACATTTTATTCATTTATTATACGAGCTTTTCGTATTGTAACTAGTTTAAAGGCACATAATATTAATATTACTTTTCAAATGTTCAGTTATTCAAATCACTCCAAATAAATAAATTACAATTATTCTTAAACCCATACAAAGATAAGCCTTAAGCCTTGTTTCAACAACTGTTATAATATAATTTTCCTGACCTGTCAATTTGAATGTATAATTTTTTAACATAATCTGATACCGATATTTTACACTTGACTTTAACCAATAGCCTAATTATTGTTCTTTCTCGACTCAGTCAGGCTAGTGATTAGATGATTGTTTTTTAGAATTTATTAAAACTCTTATAAGTATGTCTCTCTATTATTTAGAATGATAAATTTCTAACAAAATAACAATAATAACGAACAGTCATCTAATATAAACTGACTTCCTAAGAAACATTGTTATCTATAGCTACAAGTTTAAAAATGTGTTACAATATTGAATAAAAAATATTATGAAAAAGTTCTAATAATTTCTATTTTCTCAGAATACAGAGTATTGAATAAAATAGGAGAAGGCACATTCTCAGAAGTTTTGAAATGTCAAAACAGAGAGAGCGGACAGCTTGTTGCTGCAAAACGACTGAGAAAATCTTTCAATAGGTAAGTTGAAATCTATCGTAGTTTAGTACTTTATCAATAATAGGTTCAATAATTTCTACATTATAATATATTTGCTCATAATTCTTCATATTTTACTTTTGCACCTCTCATCATTTTTTACGACCCATTTTTTACAAACCAGACCGAAATTTATTCGAGCACTCCCCCAAAACTTTTGGCACAAAATAGTTGTCATTCTCTGTAAAGCTGTAATTAATTATTATTTATTTAATTTGACTTGCAATCCCAAACTCGCAATATAATGATAGTATTATTATAGAAAATAAGTTTACAAAAACTTCGAATTTGCAATTTGCTTGCATCAGCATCTTTTATTGTTCTTCTATAATCTTATTCATGGGAACCTTGTCTATCAGCTTCAAAGAATTGGGTTTCTCATGTTCTCATTCTCTGATTATTCTAATTAATAAAATTCAACTTCCGCACCTTCAATTATATGTTTATTATTTGTATGAGTAACTACGATTATGAGTATTTATTTTTAATTTATTTGAATTTTTCAAGTGTGTCCGAGGCAAGAGATCTCCCAGAGATTGTTGCGATGAAGAAGGTGTCAGACCATCCCAACATACTTCATTTAATAGAAACTCACTAGTAAGTTTAAAAATACAATTTAAAATAGGTAGTTTTATCTTAATGAATTTATCGGTAAGCAAGTATGATACTGTATATTTCAATCTTCAAGTTGAAACAATGTTATAGCTTTGAGATTTTACATAAATAAAATACTTCCTTATATTCAAATGCCTCAGAAGTAATCTTGTTCCAAGCTCCAATTAAAATACATCTACCAACTTAAATAATTTTATTGAAATTTAAGCAACATATCTCAATGAAATTTCCAATACTCTGATAAGGGTTCATCTTATTCCATTTTTTTTTCCAGTGAGCATGAACTGAGTAGAGTAACACTGATATTCGAACTAATGGACATGAGCATTTATGACATGATGAAAACTCATAGGAGGTAAGGCTTGATATTTAAACCACCATACGGCTTAACACATTGACTGATAAACAAATTCCAATCATATTCATTGCAGTAAATTCACATTTTCTAACAATTTGAATGATTTTTTATTGTGACTGTTTCAAGCCAAACCAGCTTAGCATTATATTCGTAAAACTGGTTCATTTTTGTAAATCAATTGAATCTTAAATTATTATCAATTTAAACTCATAGCATTACAACTTTTCAAACGTCATTTATTATACAAAAAAATGTATAAGTATTCATCCACAATACTTATACAAAACATGGCGAGTCATGGCAATACTTATACAGCCATGGCGATAATATACTGATGAGTAACACTGTGATTTAAATTATCGACAAATCGCCATTGGCGCTATGCTTTCTATATGGTAGTGTATTATTGAAATAAATGATAGATTCTTATAGAATAGACTTTAAACAAGTTGTAATGAGTTAATTCATTATCATTTCAAGTGCCTTAGCAAGATTAACTATAGTTTTACAGTACTTGAAAGAGATATAAAGATAATAATGTAAAGAAGTTTCAAGAGAATTATAAATTTTTAAAAAGAATGAGTTTTATTATTGATTTTTTAGTAGGCCTATAAGCTGAAATAGTTCTAGGCAACAAAAACTTGAATTTTAACGATATGGACATATTTTAATGAGTAATACCTACTATTGATTGAATAATCAACTCAAAATGTGATTAGATTATTTGTTTCTCTAGACATGAAAGGTTGTTTTTTCTAGAAACATCCCAGAAGTTAAAGTGAAAAATTATTTGTACCAGATACTGAAAGGCATTAATCATCTTCATGTCAACGGACTATTCCACAGAGATATAAAGCCTGAAAATATATTGATCAAGGTATGCATAATACAAATTTATAACATTCAGAATTATTCTATCCATTATTGGAATCAAGATTAATTGTATTTATATTATGTTTGTTCATAAAATAGTTTCTTCATAAATAGTATATCAAGATTCAATAAAACTATACTACTGTCCGATGCTAAGCTCTGTGTCCCTGGGAGGAATGCAATACGTCATCGAAAACCGATGTTTTTGTAGTGTATTTTATAGCACTTTTTGTCTCTCCTCTTCAGCCATCAGGGACACGGAGCTTAGCATCGGGCAGTATTTTCCTGTTACTCAAACTTAAAATGTACTCAGGTTGAAATCCCTTGAGTTTCAATTTTCATCAAATTTAAATTTATGACATGAGAGCTATTCAATCAGAGTAGCCTAAAATAACTACATAGATACTATCATAACTAATGAAGAAATAATGGATGTGAATATTAGTATTTTCAGTAAAAATGTAAAATACAGTAAAAATGAGATAAACATTTGAATTTTAGAGAAATTGC
>CM029536.1:4189887-4245500 GCA_017141395.1 Laodelphax striatellus | reverse complement strand
ATAACACCCAACGCACACAGTGAACGACTGATTTAAGCACCCATTTTGAACTTCGTACTTCGTCTAAGCAGTGGCTAAGCCCCAAGATAAGTTTCAAGATAAAGTAAAGGGGTCACTACAAACGAAGCAAAGTCACGAGCTTCACCTCTACGCTTGTTACTTTGGTTTTGAGCTGCATAATATAAAACAATCGATGCAGGTCTGAAGTCCGTACAGCCTACCACCTGTAGCCAACTGAGTAATGGCTCCTCGATTTGAGTTGAGGCGCTCAGGTAAATTATTCAAAGCAGAAAATGAATAGTGCAGAACCTATTTGAAGCCTGAGTTTGAACGGTGACACAGTTGCACTGTTCTAAATGCATCGCGGTTATAATTTATGCATGCATTGAAATGCTCTTTCCAGTTCAAGACGCTGTAAAGTGCATTATTTGAAGAGGTCTGAAGAACTTCTCTGCCTGGCTCCTAAAGACACTGCTATTGATTGAATACGAACCTTTTACAATCCGTTTGTTAATAATTTGTTATGAAGAAGATGAACCAGTTGAATTGAAAATATTTTCATTCAACCAAATAATTTTGAGAAATCATATTAACTCAACTTGAATAGATAGGCTCTCAGAAGATGACTGAAAACTTAAATTACATGAAAAGAAAATTAATGAATTTTTCATACAGGAACTACTTGCAATTCTTAACAATTTAGTAGTTTGATAGACGGAAATTGATGCACGAGAAAAAAGCTCATAATCAATAAGACATAATTTTAATTTACAGAAAAACTTACAATCAAAACCATAAAAAAAAAGCTTGTAGGTTTTCTCCCAAATCAAAATTGTCATGATTTCTGTATTAATAAATGAATGAATGAACTTATCGACGATTTATATGGAGAAAAAAATCAACTAGCGAAATATCTCTCAGTTTTGTAGAATCACCGACACTAGCGCAGTGCGTGTCACAGTTCAGTACTAGAGTACAGTTTTGTACAGAGAGAGCATTCGCTGAACAGTGGATAGGAGAGCGTTGGCTACGAACGACCTTGAGCAAAGACCCAATTCCAATTTGAATAGCGTACTTGGTTACGGCGAATGGCCTTCGGAGCCGAGGGGTCACCGACACTCTACTGGGTCAAAACGCCCCCTTGCCCCCCTGCTATGATACTCCCCCCTCACTGTTATGATCCACCCCCCGCCAATGGGAGAAAAGAGGAGGAAGCCAGGGAGGGAGGAGATACCATCTGCACACCTCCACACAAACATTTTAGCAGTGCACAATAAACTACATTCAGAGAGAATAGAAGTAAAATATTCTTATTATATTCTTATTCTATACTGGCAGACTACACTGCGTTGTCATCGTAGACCTAGTTCGTGAAAAAATGGATGGTCTACTTGATGACATTATTAAGTTTGACATTAATCATGACATTATCAAGACATTATCTTGTTTGTATAAATCACAAACAATTGGTCTATATTTAAAAAAATTCGAATCAGTTTTAAAAACTATTAAGGGCGTTGTTTACAATGGTAAAGATATTATTAAAATATTATCACAGGGATGGTGAGAAACACTATTAATAAAAAAATATATATATAAAACTGTTACTAATCATGAACATTGGATAATGTAATTTCAAGTTCGGTTCGATACTCTTCAATGTTATTTATTTATAGTAGAACAGTTATCAATTTTATTTTATCTTTTTTTTTGTGTTTTCCTTTTTTGTTGAATTGCCCATATTTTTCATAAATTAATTTTAAATTACCGTATATCTATTGGAAAAATGAAATTGAATAAAACTAAAAATATACAGTAAAAACATCAATAGAAATACTTGAGCTGCAGAAACTCAGAATTTAGATTAATTCATAATCATTTGACTTGAGAATGAAGTGGTTTCACTTGAATGTTTCCTCTACAAATGTTTTAACAAAGATAATGATTATTTGACAATAACAACATTCAAATCTTTATTATATTCATGCGCGGATACATGATGCATAGTATGCTAAGCATCATGAGGACAACATTTTCAATTCAATTGAATGGCAGGTATCGTCTACAGGATGCATAGAATGCTTGCATAGTAATATGCTATAGTAGGCTACTATGCCTAAAGAATATCTTACATAATTCCGTTATCATTCACAGAGATTGCAAAGTGTGTTCACTAACATTCCTAATAAAGCAGTAAACTAACAGAAGATAAATAAAATGAAACGAACGAAGAAACATAAATTAAGATATGAAAGTTAGTTTCACTCACATCCAATCAAATAACATATCTTTAATCCACAATTATTCTACATTTTATGGATTTTCTGAACTCGAAGTAGCCTGTAGAGTAGAGTTGATCAGTTTGTGATAATTATTTCCTCAAGTTTTCACAGTATTGAAGGAATTATTCAATGATGAAAAAATCAACTATTTCAATTCCAAATAAGAGGCTGATGTTCTTTAGAACATTTGAAACATGTACTTATTGTTTAGAAAATTTGAATGTATTATCTGTCTAACTGAGGCTACTCTTATATCCAAAATAATCGGGTGAGCTATGAACCTGTGAATAGACCAATGCTTGCATGCATCGTGATAAAAGTATTTTTCCAATGTGAACATCACAATTAAGGTCCACCATGGCAAAATTACAATATAGTTTTATCAAAATAGTTCTATTTAGAGAAATATTTGTAACATAAGGCTCTCTCTCACTCAAATAACTTACTCATTTTGATAACTATGTTTGATAAACCTACAATTTCAAAGAAATCTTTTGTAAAAATGTATTTGCTTGTTAATTTCATTGTCAATGATCGTAATCAGAGCTCACCCATTCCTTCAAATTGTACGATTTATTGGACAAGCTAATACTTATCCATTGTTTATTGTTTGTGAGCTACAAGGCAACGCTTGTTGCATTAATTGATACCTTAAAAAGTCACCTTGTCACTCAAGCGGAATCAATTTGTCGCCTGGTATGACAAGTGATCAGAATGCTTAAACAGTTGGGTTTTTTCAATCACTAACAGGTCCGGTTCATTTCAGATGCCAATACCAATTTTATGTATCGAGATTTAAGATAAGGGCTGCTTATTTCTATTATTGGTCTATCGTATATGAGAATTTTCCATTAGAAAGTTTTTCAGATTAGAATTATTCGATTTTAATAAGTTTTTTTAGTTTCAAAAGTACTACATTTTAAGGATAATGGCGGCCACTTGCAAATATGTTGCTGAATACGAATTGCAAATGGACCAGTAAAGGAATAACGGGTTTTAGAATTACTTCATGTTTGAGAATAAAAACTTTACCATTCACTTCTCATGTTTATAAACGACCCAATCTAGAATACATAACGGTAAACGTGTAAAATTGTGAAAACCAAATTTTTTTGCTGTGGTGATGCCCACATAAGCTCTCAGCTTGTGCGTGGGTAATGGGACGGATGATGATGAGAGATGAGTGGACCTAAAACTTTAGGTGGGTTCCCAACCACCAAAACCAATTGTAAAACATGATTCGAAAAAGGTTATGGAACACATTATAACACCGTTTTGTAATAAAAATGAGCCTCCAGGGTTTTCAATTTTCATAGCTCTTTTTTGTTAAAAAGAAAGTAATTTGAGTTTCTTTATGTCTAATGCCTTATTTCACACATTGGCATATATGTCAAAATTATTAATTAATTTATAATACTGTATTCCTATATTATTCTTATATATATAAGAATAATATATAACCGTGATTATATTATCTATAAGAATAAATTGCTGATATTTTCACAAATAAATTTCATTTCAATTCCACAAAACTCTAATATCATTAATAATACCATTTATGAGAATATATAAGCGTTTCATCCTCAAAATTCCGGAAATAATAATGAAGACTAGGCAAAAAGTGAACAAGACATAAGAAACCAAATATTTTAATGTTATTTATATTAATTGATCCATGATTCCATTGCTGATTACGTAAAAACGACAAATATCTTTAATCCATCTCTACCAATTTCAAGAATAATTCTCATGTCAATTAGGTTGTTGATTTGTTGCAGTCTGAACATAGTAATTTTGTTTGGAAGAATGACATGAATTAGACTTTTTTAATGTAAAGTACAGATAATTATTGAGGAATTGAAGAGGGATAAGAAATAGAAGATTTTTTATCCCACTTCACTATCGACATACCGCCATTTTCTTTGTAAGAAACAAATTTGTTTTGTCGGTAGTAAAGTAGAATCAAAAGCGTAAACATCGCAGTACGTAAATGGATCAAGAAATCATCATCTTTAACTTGATCATCTTGTCAATGTTCTATAATTAGGTAGCATTTAAGTAATTAGTAATCTCAAGTTTTAAGTTCTGCAAGTGCTCGATATCAAGTCCGCATTGGTAAGTTGGTAAGTAATGGCGGCGCCCTGAGCCTAGACCTTGTCATTGTAGTCATGCACAAAATGGCCATGGCTCTTCATTTTCCGGTTTCTGAAACTCTTCCGGATAAATGCACGATTCCAAAAGCCATCACATCTGGAGTGCCTGCACTTAGGCTAGTTTTAGTTTTATCAACAGTATTTGCAATTTTCATGTGCTTCCCATATTCAACTTATTCTAATTTTCATCATTAAGGAAAATTGTATTGAAAAAAGCTACATTGTCATCAATAATGTTAATTTATCTACGACCGTGATATAACGCAAAACATTACCCCGGTCGTACACCGGAGCAATAAGCAATAGGCAACCAGCAACATATGGATCATATGATTGTCTACTCTATACAAACCAATAGTTCAATGTTTCATAATATTGGAATCGAAACAGTAGCTTTTTCGAAATGGAATTTGAAACTTGCATCGTAATAACGATGTTATAAAACGGATTGAACATTATGAAACGTTCCTTGTTCAATCTGATCTAGTTTTAAAACACTGGAACGGAACAGTTCCTAACCTATACGGTAAAAATTAAAATAGAACATGGTCGTTTGAATCTACGTTAGTTTAGATTGATAATGTAGATATTATTGTTTTTTGTTGGTCGTAGATATTATGGTGTATGCAATGATTATATTTTAGCCTTTAAACGACTCTCGAGGTACCTTAAAATAACTCGCGGCGTTGCCGCTCGTATTTTAACCTAGATATCTCACTCGTCGTTTGAAGGCTCTCATAATACAACCATTGCAAACTACTAATATTTCCACTGTAAAAGTGGAGGAAATGAAAGGGTGAACTGATACACGTCATAAAAAACCTAAGTAGGAGAAATAATAAAATTTGATTGCATTAAATAAGCTTTTTGATTTCCACAATGTATGCACACTAAATTAAATGAAATAAGGAGTAGAATCTACAGGAGTTCGGATTGTTAGAAACAAATCGATTGGAGAAAACGATCTCATTGTCTTAGTTCCATTCTGACTCGTTCAAATCCTGACCTGACCTTTGAAGTGAAATCTATTAGTTGCAACCTTGAAATGGGTTTTGAAAAGCTGATTAAGATTTGAAGGTTCAATATTTTGAATCATCGCTGCATTGGTCAAGTTCATAATCGGTTCTTTGTTGATATTACCTTGAACCCTTTGCAGTAGATTCTTATTAGTCGATTTCTAGTTGGCGAACCACTGATAAATTATTATTTTGTCAACTAGTAAACAACTTTCCGATTAAATCAATATTTATTAGGTTTGGTATATCAATAAAGTGCATGCTAACTTCTAATAAAATATATAAGACGTCTTTCGAATGACCATATTCGTAAGTGCCTCGATCTTAATCCAGTTTTGCTGGTTTTATATCGTGTATTGCTGTTTATTAAATCTAGGACTCTAGATGATTGTTTATGCGAATTGAATTGAAATTTACGTACTTGCTATGTCCAGTTCACATCTATTCAAGAAGCTTAGTGAATCTAGCCTTCAAAGTACAAGAGATTTTCCAGTTCATTGAAATATACATAATTACATATTTTTGAAATCATGTAATTATCGGAATAAAGTTAGAGTTCTATTGATTCATTCAACAGTTAAATATTGTTGTAATCTCAACTTAATCTGATCTGTGAGTAACTCAACTTAATCTGTGTGACATTTATGTTATTTACAGTGAAATTTGACTGCATGTCATGAATTCTGGTGTTGAAACAATAGAGTTAATCTGATCAGCTGAAAATGCAATTTACTGAGAAACAGAAGCAGTCATGGAAACCGTGAGACTTATTGTAGGCCTACTCATAGATCCATTATCAAAATCGGTCTGTTTAATAAAGAATAGAATAGAATAGTTTGAATAGAATAGAATAGAATAGAATAGAATAGAAATAGAATAGAAAAGGATAGAATAGAATAGAACAGAATAGAATGGAATAGAATAGAACAGAATAGAATAGAATAGAATAGAATAGAATGGAATAGAATAGAATGAGAATAGAACAGAATAGATAGATAGACAGAATAGAGATAGAGATAGAATGAATAGAATGAACAGAATAGAACAGAATAGAGATAGAATAGAATAGAATGAATAGAATGAATAGAATGAATAGAATTGAATAGAATAGAATAGAATGAGATAGAATAGAATAGAATAGAATAGAATAGAATAGAATAATAGAATAGAACATAGAATAGAATAGTTTGAATAGAATAGAATTTTTGAAATAAACAAAACAAGAAGCTTCAAATTAAATTGTTTTTCAATGATACACTATCAAATATCAAATATTGTCACACAAATCAGTGTTCTGTGTACAGGTTTTGTGTATCTTTTCTTGTAACCCGTGTATATCATACGAAACGTCGGAAACCCAAATGATTCACAAAAAAAAAAAAACAATAAATAATGACGATAAACAACAGCTCAGGTTGGTAGCCCACGATATTTCATGAGTGACTTGATCAATCGAGCCATTAATTGCGTCATCAATGGATTGAAACCTATCATTAAGTGAGCCGTGGAATCGGTTTAATTATAGCATTGCCGTGCAACTAGTAAGGCAGAGCATTTGAGAGACTGCATAATGAAAAGGTTTTCAGTTTGAAGGGCAATGATTTGGTACAGTCTATAGTGCAGTGCAGTAATAATCAGGTGCATACAAGGAACAAGGAAGCTTTGCTCTCTTGCAGCCTCTTTGTCATCAATCGTCTCAGCCAATCGCTCTCCAGCCTCACTCTCTCTCTCTCTCTCTTCCCTCTCAATTCCTCCCTCCACACTCAGTCTTACTCACACTTACACCCCAAACTAAAACTCATTATACTGTACTGTACTTTGATTTAAACTACTGTACTTTAGGACCGGCCTAAAGGGGTCCACCATTAAGGCCAAGCGGGTCTCAGTCCTAAAGCAGTTTTAATCAGAGTTATAATAAAATTAATAGTAGAGTAAATACTGTAGTATTATTGCTTCTTCCAATAATTACTCTTCCTCTTCGTCTCACACTGCCTCGTTAAAATTAAAACTCTACAAAAATCATTCTATTCCCGAAAGTCTTGATTGAAGTCATGATAATATTTTCCTTTGCGAAAACAGTTCTTCGTGAAAATTACTCCCATCTTGTTTTGTTTCTACTTTGAATTTTCCCAATTTTAATTGATATTTTAGAAAATAGATCATATCTACCTTTAAAAGCTCAACACCTGTTGAATCTATATTCCGTTTAAATCACTTTGATCTTTGATAAAATATCACAGAGTCTTTAGAAGCGAAACCAAAACTATACAAATAGTATGAAGAATAACTCAATAATAAACGAAGTTTTCGATTGCAGCTCTGGTACATATCAGGTGTATCATAAGTTTTATTGATAATATACATGACTTTGTACAGTTTCTTTGCAATACTGAAGGAGAAGATAAAATTTAAATATGAATTCATGTACTTCAGTTTCCAAAGGATAAATAAAGACTACTGTAATTCAATTCAACTCAACAGTTATTTAACTCATAGCTGCAGTTTTATAACTGCACTTGAATTTGGAAGAGTTTTTTCGGGCTGACTACAGTACTTCGTGTTATCAGTCCCATCTTCTTTTGTTACTGCTCTGTATTTTCCCAATTATAAAATTAAAAATTATAAATTTCAATTGATATTCTAGAAAAAAGATCATTTCTACAATTGCACCAATTCTCACTTTTAGTGACCTATTACTCTCACTTAACCCTCTCTGTTGCTTTATCTCACTCTCTCTTATCTCTTTCTCTTTCTCGGTCTATCTCTCATTCTCCAACAAAGCTTCATCCTCGCTCTCACTCACTCTCTTCTCTCTCAAAAACATCCACTTTACCACTCGCTCCTTCTCTCTCTAGTTCGCGTCACAGACTTGTTCCTAGCCTTACACAACTGCAATTGGATGTTACGCGATTCGAGTTGGACGACCAACTCAGCACCGCACTGTGTAATTAAAATGCAGTAAATGCATTCAGCCAGCTTTGCAGTCGATACAGTGCTATTGATGAAGTGGACAAGTTTTGGCAATAGTGACAGGTCGCCACGCATTCCTTTCACAATGCAGCTTGGCTTGAGATTCAATCTGTGATCGGTTTCACTAGTTGGATGCTTGTTTCAAATATTTTTCTCTAGTTAAACAGGCCGAGTGTCAATAATAGAACACGACCTACCTCAATAGAAAAGCGATTCATGCCCCCCGTACTTCAACTTGTTGTACTTCATTGTACTTAATTGGTCGAATGGATTAGAATTTTCTACTGTAGTAGTTCAGAATTGTCGTTTGTGAATTTTAATACTCCAACGCACTCAATTGTTTAAATGAATTGGAATTTTCTACTGTAGACAGGTTTGTCTTTTGTGAATATTCTGTTCTACGAATATACAGAGGGGTCCAACAAATTTATACACTTGTTGATATCTTTCACAACTGCGTATCAACTGATTAGGTTGTCAGCTGATTAGTGTATACATTATCAACAAGTGAGTAAAGTGATATTCATTTAATTTGACGCTTGGCATTAGATAGATAGATATATAGAGAGATATTATTTCTTTGCCATCCGACACTGCCCGTGGCGAAGCGTGGTATGCTTATTTGGTCATCCTATAGGAAATATACCCGGCGATGACCAAATAAGCATACCACGCTTCGCCATCCTACACTACGGTCATCAGCAACGTCGAGAAATGATATCTCTCTATCTATCTATCTAATGCCAAGCGTCAAATTAAATTAATCATACTGTACATTTTTCTGTTGACCAATCAACAGAGTTTGTTTGCCAGTGATAATGACAATATTGAAGTCTTACCATTCATTACAGATATACATCACAATGTAGGGTCCTTTCATACATCCGTTTTTTACGGGGGATAAAAAACGCCCCGTTTCTAGATACCCCGCACAAATGAGGGCTTTTATCCATAGCGCATAATTTTTATTTTTATAAAATCACTCATTTGCTCCATTTAATTAATAAACGGTGCGTTTGTTACAGACGGACCCAAAGCATCTACCAAGAATAATGTGCAAAACTCTGATCGATAAACCCCTGGATGGAAAATGAAGTTTTTATTTTTGAGGTAGCTCCATTGCGAAATTGCACAAGTCCTAGTCGTGCAATGAGACCCACAATACAAGTAAAGTACAAGGTTACCACTAAACACTTCATGCCATAATAGGTAAGACACTAGTTGTTCAGTCCAAAGAATTATTGCTCATGAAATAACTATCAAATTATTTTCTCCTCTTCATAAAAGTAAGTAATGACTTATCCTTGTGTAGAAATTCGATGTTTAACTACTTGAATCATTAAAACTCCGATTTTATTGCTGATTACTGATTGGGCCTTCTGATTGAACTTAGCCTATTTCCTCATTCCTACCCAAATTCAATAATTCAAAAAAAGATTTCAAAGGAGGTAAGAAATGGAAAGGGAATAAGGAATAGGAAAGGAAAAAATGTGAAAGGAAAAATGTCATTAATACCTTGAATATAAGTGATGAAAATATATGTCAATAATTGAAGTGGTAAATGTTTTAGGAATATCACAGCATCACATCTCAAACAACAAAACCAAAAAGTGTATATTTACACAAAATTTCACCATTCAAAAATTCATTCATGACGCGAAATATTAAGTCAATTTAAATTCTATCAGAAACGTTTGTCATTCATTTCAGATTTGAATTAATTTCAGTCTGATTCAAGTATAATTTTTTGCTGTAGGCTAGTCAACCTTTAGTTAGGCGTACACCGGTTAGTCAAGAAACAAGACAAGACGATATTAGTCGTTTTAGTCAATAATTGCATAGTTGCTTATGCGAGCAGCAAACACTGATGTAATGGCTAATCGATGTGTGTTGCTCACAAGCGCAGCCATGTGAAGTACTGTGACTAAACGTGACTAATGTCGTCTTGTCTTGACTAACCGGTGTACGCCTAGCCTTATACAAATCAGGGCTCAATTCCAGCATATGAGTTATGCCCGGTTTCTCAGTCGTTCAATAAACAGTTTATGGATCCAATAGCAGTATTGAATAAATAAAAATGTGTTTTCAAATGCAAAAAAATATTGATTCAATAGTTTATTGAAGAACTGAGAAACCGGGCATAATTCCACTAGCCAAGACAAGCTTTCCATCAGTGATAATCAATTCTATTAGTTAGTATTGATAACATATTATTTACTTTCGATTTGCGATTCGAAACCTTTCCTGAAGTTGAAAGTCCCTTCATTATTATTCATCATTTTTCACTAGTCTTGGATTAATTTTACTGTTGGATTTCAAGGTTGTAAATGGATTTTTAAGTTGAAAGTTCTTTCAATATTATTCATCATTATTCACTAGTCTTGGATTGATTCCTCAAATAAACTACAATAGGAGTATGCATCTCTGTAGTTTGAAACAAATTTTATAATTGCGGGACCATGGACCAAACGAACATAACTCAATATCTTTCTTGAGACTGATCCTGAGATACGAGCAATTAACGAAGGATAGCGACGCGAAAACAATGGTTTCTCACCATTTCAGAACAAAGAGCATCCTCGAGCTTTCCAACCGTGTCTTGTGTCTAGCCAGTATAATCGGAATATTACAGCATTTTAAGACTGTCAGACGAAAATGAAAGTGGAAATGTGTCTACTTATACACTTTTAAGTAACTGGAGAGGTCGCCAGTGAAAGTGAACTTTGAATCTCACTTTCAACCAGTGTCTAAGCCACTGTATCGTCTCGTGAGCGTATAAATATTATTTCTGTGTGAGATAAGAGCTCAGCGTCAGCTTGGAAACAAAATCTTTCCCTGAAATACAAGTCGCATTCAAGCGAACATCACGCATTGCGTTTCAAGAGAAAATGCTTCCATTAATACAAAAGTATGAACGATGTAATAATTCGTGATAAGAAATAGTCTGCTTGGTGGAGCGATGAATCATGTTTGGAGGATAAAGATTAGATTACAGATTAAAAGAAATCCTTACACCTGAACTAATTATTTCGTGAAATGGGAAATTAATGTTTCTGAATTATGAACACAAAACCTGATGGAAAGTAATTAACTACGGTACACTTCAGTGATTGCTTAAGCTTCAACTTGGAAAAATCAGAGTAAAAGCAGAGATAACCCAATTTGGTAAGTCTACGGTAAAAGTACAAACTTGAAAAAGAACAGAGGAATTCTGAGGATTCACTAGTAGTAGGCTCTAAATTCTTAATTGATGGAGTGAAATTAATAAACTTCTGATTATGTTCATTCTCTTGTTAAAATCTTAAAAAGAAATACGAAAAGAACAAAAATTCATATTCGAATTATTCATTAGAAATTTATAATAAACTTAAAATAATGACTTCTTAAAACTGAGCACATCTCAAAAAAAGCATACTAAACAAAAGCAAACTTGGTATGTGAGTTCTAGCATAGCTATCTCTAGTGGATGACAACTCTATCATAGAGAGATGGCTATTGTTCTAGTCAACTTGAATATCCAGTGTGAGAGGATCCCGATCTGGTATAATTGTTGGGGTACTGAGGTTGATAAATGAGAATGGACTGATAAATTGATGATAAATCTTGACTGACATGGGAGCCTCGGATTGACCAATCACTGGGACTACTACACTTAGGAGGCGTGCTATTGGTTAAATAGGCGTTTCTGATCTCAGCCCACAATAGACCCACAATATCTCACTAATAGGCCCACAACTCAGTACATCTTCATCTCTGCTAACTAGAATTAACGCTAAAAACTGATTTTTAATCTACTTACTGTTACACGTCATTCCAAGAAACCAAGTTCATCAGTAAATCACTCACCTGTAAAGAAAAGAGATTGCAAATTAATTTATATTTTTAAAGCTCACTTTCCAGCATTATTATAAGATCTGAAGAACAATAATTATGAGCTTATTGGTTAAAATATTTCTTCTCCAGACTTGAAGATATTCTTTCTTTGCTATCGAGATGAAATTAAATTAGATTAAACAATTGATAAATTAGTTATTTATTTTTCGAAATAATACACATAGAGAATTAAGGTGGAAAATAACATGATAAACGAAATTCAATCATTAAAACAAATTAAACCATTCAATGGTATACACTATACAGTATTACAAGTGCAATAAGCTGAAACGATTGTAAGCTATTTTTCCGTGACGTTCAATCACACCATCCTAGTCCCGAGTTAACTAATATCATTTAAGACAGTTTCCTTTGTTTATGGTTCAATCATTTTTATGTTGTTAATAGATTTATCGTAGAGAAAGTTATTTAATTGTCCACTTCTGTGTACTGTGTACTGAATTTGGATGTATCAGTTATGTCTGTATACCGTTTCTGTACTACAACTAAAACTTTACAAAGAGAAGTGTTCTTTGAAACATTCCAAAATATGCATGCCAGAAATGAATACACGTTATTGGGCATAGATTTCACGTCTACGGAAAATAACAGATCCTTCTTTTTCATAGATGTTTGAAGGATATAGATATTGCTTAAATCTCCTTAAACCCGAGCATTCCGTTTGGAAAATAATTATTCACAATACAGTGTTATTCCAATTATATAGTTCACAATATTCAAATCATGAACAAGACGTTTTTGCTGTTAATAGCCTACTATTAATACAGAGCTCATAAAAGATAAAAATATATAAGCTCATATCACAAAAATAATTAGTTATAGAAATACAAATGGACGTGTATTTCATAATGTACTGCTTTTAAATAATAGAATGTAGAGATAACAAATATAATATCACAAAAATACAAATGGAAGTGTATTTCATGATGTACCTGCTAATGCCAACTAATGTGGGACGGACAATACAGTCATTGATTGAGAACTTGCACAATTTGAATAAAGAGAATAACATGTTTCCCCATCAGTCTAGTAAAGGTTATCAGTTTCGAAGTCTTTGTCTATGAATATATAAATAATGTATTGTTGAAGGTTTCCTACATAAGCTACCGTCCGTCCAAGCTACCGTGTGCTTAATGAAGCGTAAGTAATATAAACACTTTCAATCAGGACCTTGACCTTCACTAAACATTATCAATTAATATCTTATTATTTCGGTAGCTAGCACTGCAAGTTCATGTCTGGAAGTATTTATTGAACTTGAGTATCTTATCGCAATCAGAATGAGTTATCAAATACACCTTCTGAATAACACCTTGAGTGTAGCACTGCTTTATGGGTTCCACATCTTCTGTATACAATAAACTATAGTTTATTCTCACCTTATATTTAGCATTTGTTGCTGCATAAATGATATTTTATGTACTCTTTGTACTATTTTATTGTACTCAATGATATGTTGTCTTTTCTTAGCTATAAATTCCTGTACTAAAAAAATGTAGTACATGTATTATTGTTAGTTTGGACAGAATAGTTGTGTCTGCAATCTTTCTGATCACAACAATCTATACACAATAAATAAAAATATCTTCATACAAATGGGAAACTGAAATGTAATATATATGCAAATTCATGAGCTATGAATGAAATGGGGTAAATTGAAAATTATTTTGAAAAACTGAATTCAAGAATGTGGGTAAGTGTCGTGAATGGGAAGACGCTATGACAAAATTATAATGGTACAAAATCACAAGTTCTGTACTCAATCCCTACATTCATCCAATGAGAAGCGTTCATTGCTGGTAAATAATGTACTATGTACTATTGTTACTGGTACTAAGTCTAATGGTACAGCCAGAGAGTATAGAATAAGAACTTCTATTACTATAACTATTCTATTATTTACTTCTATTCTCTCTGGTTACAGCTCGTTCTATCCACCTCCTCTAATTAATGATTTATTTAAAAGAATGAACATTCTGTAACATACTGTAACATATGGAGAATAAACTTCGTTTATAGAGAATATAATACAGTAGCCTATAGCAGTATAGCTCATCGGCAAGAGAAATATTATTCATATAATATTCATAGTTTTCCATGAATAGAATGAGTAATAATAGTAGTATCAATGTTAAGGAATCAAGTGAGTGAGAACAAGTGAGTTTTTACAATAAGATTCAATTTTCTCGTTATTAGTTCAGTTCAATCATAAATTACTCATAGGCTATTAAAAAGTTGCTCTATGAATTTTATAGATGATGGAAATTACTGTAAACGGAACTATATTCTCTGATAGGAATTTCCCTCCCACTTTTTCCAAGTCCACACACATCTCGCTCGAACAATTGATAAATTTGTATTTGTTTACAAAACAGACCAATTCGTTAAGATGTGGTCTT
Source organism: Laodelphax striatellus (assembly GCA_017141395.1). Taxonomy (NCBI): domain Eukaryota; kingdom Metazoa; phylum Arthropoda; class Insecta; order Hemiptera; family Delphacidae; genus Laodelphax; species Laodelphax striatellus. The sequence continues at coordinate 4,230,786 of CM029536.1, read as the reverse complement.
GAACTTGTTTTTCAAGAAAGCAAGGTGATAGCTAGATTAAAAATACAGTCGAAGGCAGAGCCAGAGTTGTTGTTTTGATAGTGGATCACTACTGAAGGTTTTATCTCTCAAAAACTAGAGATAAGTTTACGGGTTTCTATTCACTAGACATTGATGAAAAATAAAAACTGAAACGTGATTTGATTCTGCAATATGAAATTGTGAATTTTCTTCATTTGTAATTAGTGAATATCAATTTATATTCAGCAAGGTACTGATAAAACAGGGTTTCAAAATAAAACAGAAAGAGTATGTACTCTTTCATAAAGTTCGAAAAGAGGAAGTTCTGATACGTGATTTTCGCCTATTCATCAAGAACTCATCATATGATTATATGATGATGATTAAGCTTATATGATCATTTAAGCGATAAGGGCGATTTAGGCTCTTGAACAATCAAATTGATTGTTTATTCAATTACATAATCTATAATTCTAGTGTAATTATGAATGTTTGAGGATTTATCACCAAACATTGTGTTTCAACATTTTAAATAGATTTTCAGTGTCTAATTTTCCTCAAATGAGACAATTAATAATTCTTGTAAGCACAAAATGTGGAGCAATGTTTTTATCGGAGGGTGAAGCTTGCATGAGCCCTAGACTTGTTCTATGGTGATGGAGGGAAGACGAGAGAATGGACTCCACAACTGAATTGAGTTTACTCTTCTACTAATAGTCAATTGAGAATAACCGTGGATGAAATAATTGAGTCTTGAAGAACTATTGCTTTAAACTATTAAAAAATTTGTAATATTCCATTGTTTGATAATCAATTTCATGATGAAGTGAGATTGATCAACAATTTTTCATTCATGTTGGATAAAACCTATTAAAATGAAATATACTCATTCTGCAAGAAGCCTACGATTGATTTTAGAAGATAGTGTTTATGAAATCTGTTTTTAATCCAATTAAAAATTGACAAGCGAATCAGTTTCAATTGTTAATACAATACACCTGTAGAAATCACCTGTTCTTCAAAAGCAGATCATAAGATCATTCACCTCTATTACATTATTGGTTCATCACAACACTGCTAGTTGTGTTGAAATAATGCACACTCTGCTTTTTCCGTACAATAGCTCTAAATTGATGAGATACAACTAGAATTATACAGTACAAATTTTTTCCATTGAATACTAGTCACCCTTTTAGAATTTTCAATTCAACATTAATTCATCCATTCATTGGATAGTCAAATCTCTAAATGTGTGTCCAATATCCATCCGCTTGTGGGAAGCGGTTGTCCCAGTGGCAGAGGCGAGTCTAATCGGTGAGATAAGACACAGCGCCTACCACTTCCGTTGTAACGGTGACCGGCTCCTCTAAATACAAAAAATATGAGCTTCAAAATCGCTTCCCGGTGGTTCGGAACCCACCTAAAGCTGTAGGTCCATTCATCTTTCATCATCATCCTTCCCATTATCCACGCACAAGATTAGAGCTTATGTGGGCATCATCCCTTGATTTTGAAGATTTTTCGGGACTTGAAAGTTGAAAATTCAGTGTTGGACTTAACCTATAATGTTTTCCATATTTCCCATTAGGGAAAACTGGATGATTCGGCAAGGTGGAACACCCGAAAGGGTCTCTCCGCCAAAAAAGCCATAAGCTTAATAATAATCCCTTGCAAAAAAATGGATTATCAATAGCCTACGTAGCTTGAGACCAGACTTTGGAATAAATCCAGGAAGTAAGATTGAGGTTTGACATTCAATCAGTGGTTTGTCATAACTTGAGACCAGACTTCAAAATAAATCCAGGAAATAGCCTACTCATTGGAGTTTCAACAAGAGTGTAATGAATGTGGAAAGAAAAAAATCCTGCAGTTTATGCAGCGTTACGATAACCAGTGATTAAGTTCAACGACCTATCCTGGCTCTTTCTCTTCCTCTTGTTACGTAAACATCATCAGCGCGCAGAAAAAAAAGCGCGACTGCAAGCAGCAAGCTAAGATAATCAAGTCCCCGGAACATCATGACACTGCAGCGCGGCCGCATGCGCACTGCATTAGGACTGTTGTTACGTTGGTGATATTTCTAATAGCCTGCCTGCGTTATGTAACGTTTGCTGCCATTATTATAGAGACGTTTGTCATCTGGATGACTTGGGTATTCTTATTTTCATTTTTAATTATTGTAATTTTCAGGGTTTTTTATCAAAATTCTGTACTTTTATCATTTGGGTGATTTGGGAATTCTAATTTCTATTATAGCCTATGATTATTATGATTTTAAGTTTTTTTTTGTGATCTCTCAGAGAAAGAAATCAAGCATGGAAGTATTGGAATTGATAACATCATTTGCAATGTAAATGAAAATATTTTAATATACTACAATGCATCGATCTCTAACTAATACAACATTATTGTATTAGAGATCGATGCTACAATGTAGTGGTGTAAACACAATATAGATTGTAGTGGTGTATTATAACTGAAATTTTTGGTTTGCGATGTTTTGTTTTGTCAATAATTTTGTTTTGTTTTTTTTGTCTATTTGAGATTAAATGATTAACAGGAACATGCATGATTAAGCATTCAATCTATAGCTTGATTAACATATCTTAATTAGTATCAGGTCCCCATTATATCAAGACCATGTTAAACTCACAGCCGACTGATACACCTGAGCCCAAATTCAAGGTACCTCAACTACATCAAGGTGACAAATTCAAGTACCTCAAAAAATACTGAGGTATAAGGGTATGGAGCTCATAGATTTTTGCTTTTCATAGTGTACAAAAGTCCCTTTCAGTACCTTAAACTACAAACCCTTAATTATGCTCGAACTACAAATTGTAATAATTATTCAATGTTTTACTGTATGAGCTGATTTGACTTACACTCTCAACAACTGGAGTCTTCTTGACGTTCTCTTAAAAAGAGGCAATTCATATTTTGTTCAGCCTATCAGTTAACTAAACTTCTTCATTCATGTTTTATAAATCGCTTTGAATGAATATTGTTCCCGAAAACTAAAGGTGAATGACACACGGGGAAAAATTTCATGTAAGCTTCCCTCCACACCATCGAAACGGGAAAGAGGTGGGAGTAGTCAGAAGGGGGTCATCACACTCCAATCCATCCGAAATATTACACAACTATTGTCTTATAAGGAGGGGTAATCCATGAATATACTGGAGGGGGAAGGTATTTTAAAGCTCACTGGATAATGTCCTGCCCTCAAAGTTCTTGGTCAAATCCTCATGCCAAGAATTTCACGGAATATTATAGAGGAATTTCAGCAAAATTTATAGATGATAAAACAAGAAATCATAATGACAATTTAGAAAACAATTTATAGTTGTTCAAATATTATAGTTGATAATTCTAATCAACCAGAATTGAATTTATGATTAACTTATTATTTATAATAAATTATTAATTAATTTTGACCAATGAATAACAATTTTTGATTCATCTTCTAATGATACACAGGAAGAAACAACATTTTATTACAATAATTCAACTTATTAATTTATTAAAATGTATTGTTTAAATAATAATAGGAATATTAGCTGTCTTAAATAATACTAAAGAAAATGTTTTATAGATTTTGTTAACATTCTGTAAATTTGAACTGTATTCATCTTCCAGTCTTTAAATAGATTATTTTAGTAAATAAATAGTAAATAGAGCCTTCATTTGTGTTTATCCATCTAACTACATAAATATCAGAAAATATTAGTTTGTTTACATTCACAGTCGCATTTTTAGTAACCATTTTAGGAAATCCCTATTATAATGCCTCTAAAAGCAGGCGCTATTCAAGATACAACTCACAACTCTAATCATAGAAACATTTTCAAAACTGAAAATGATGAAATGTATAGTAGTAGTAGAGCACACAAATGGAGCAGATTTATTTTTGGCGCAGCAAGGTAACGAATGTTTTTTTACGTTTCAGTTGCACATTTGAAGCTTAACCCTGTTTCGCTAAGAGTGGGGGTCATTAACCCGCTGAATCCTCGACCTTATTTCGGTAGTCACGAGGCCAAATTTAACTGACAAATCGATTGAATAATCTCTTCCCGCTCTCCGCTCCTACACTACTCACAAACCGTTTGTTTAAAGATAATTCGCAAGCTATTAACACTTACTAAGTGATAACGGGCATTTTTAAAATATGTTTTCCAGTTGACTTTAGTTTAATTTCATTTACCGTTACTAAACACTAAATCTACCAATTTGAGAGAACATTATCTAATCTAAATCGTTAAGAGGAAAAATTGTAGATACAGTACTACATAAGTTACTTATTGCACCTTGAAAAATTGTGCAGTATTGACAATTAAATGCTGTATTGGTCTTCTTTTCGTAATGATCGATTTTGATTAGAATACTATATCTTTAAATAAGTTTTACTATTAATCATCGTTTCAAATTACTTTAACTTTTTCATTAATACTGTATTTTTATTCCATTATTAACATTATTGTAGGCCTAAGTATTATTTTGATTATTTAATTCTAAGCTTATTGTATTCGTATTTTCAACATTTAGTACTGATATTCCAGAGCTGATTTTCAATTTGTTCTTAATCAATGGACACAGTACAATACTATTGGTAAACAATATTAATTGTAATTATCCTATTTATAGGCATCATTCTGTATTTGGTTAATTCAATTACCTTATTACGTTACAAGGGTCATTGACTGGGTGAGACAATATGTCAATTTATCAACAACAATATTATTGTACTGAAGGACACTGATAAGAGCCTCCAGTATTGTTGACAAATTGATCAAGAATTGGATCGAAGATAATTTAATCCATAAAGCAAGAGACTACCTGCATCCAGCTTTTGCAGTTACCACGTTCACATTCTTCTACGAAAATTACCTCTACAATCAAAGTAAAGTAATGTAAAGTGAACCGAAGAGTAAGACAATTTTTAGACCTCATTATTAACAAAATTTGGGAGAGAAACAATTTTGTGCTGGGCCTATTGGTTTCTCCCAAGTAATATATTGTCATTTATGTGTATTAATAAATAAATGAACAAATGAATAGATGTAGATTTTCAGCTGCCAATTCCCAAAATAGACTTGTTACAAGGGATAGACTACTAGGTGTCAAAATCTACGGTGAAAGTACTGTAATTAAGTCAATAACCTATAGAGGTAGATGTTATATTCTTAGTGAGTAATATATTAAATCGTTAAAGTGTTACAATACAAATCAAATTCAAATCCATTTACCATTTCAATAATATGACTAAATGATTGAGTTTCCTTAATCTCTTCACAATGTGTTTCCTTATAAGGTTCTTGGTGATTCAGAATCCACCTTGAATACTAGGTACAACATGTAATCCATAAGACGAGGTAGAACATCTTTTCAGGGTATCTCCACCCCTAAAAGCAATATTAGCACTTTGGTTATCAAATTTACACTTAATTGCAGGCTTCAAAAAGTATCTCTCAATACAGCTCAATATTTTTTAGAATGTGGTAGTAAAATGTTAATTAATTTCCAACTGCTTATTTAACAAAAATAAAAGTTGTAAGAGAACATTTCTTGATGGCTCCTAGCGTGTTGATAGTATTATCACAAATAGAAAACTCTGTAAGATACTACAGTGAGATAAATTTCAGAGGTCATTATCAACAAGATAACGTACTGGACATAAGACATGTTTTCATCAATAAGGAAACTTTTACTGAGCTGAGAAAACCATTGACCATAACCATTAAACATTCAATGAGGAAAATTATGCACTAACCTACAAACTTTTGCGACATGGCGCGTGATGTTGACCGACAGACATTTGTCTGTGCAGCATTCCCGTCTGGAAAACTCTGGATGCCAGCAGAGCAGTCCTGGAAAATCCTTGGATGAAGTGGGGAAAATGTTCACCTGTTAACCATATCCATTTAATCCTTTGGTGTGGATGAAGAAGAATATCCCACTATCAATCCGACATGAAGATGTACACAGTCATTTAATCCAGAGGAGTTAACTTCACTGTGTGAGCTCCACAAAGAATGTAACAGTCCTTATCACACTTGATTAGCCCGACATGAGGTGAATCTTAGTCACCGTTTTTTAATTATGAATGAAAGGGGAAGGAATATTGCACTGTGAGCCAGGCATAGGGCTAAACCACCCAGTCAATTAATCTAGAAGAAGATTGTGGAATATATCTCTCAGTAATCTTTGCAAAACCACCCAGTCATCAAATCAAGAAGAAGATTGTATAATGTCAAGAAGAATATATCTATAATGTTATCTTGAGAGGAGGAATTACTGTTAAATTAACAGTACTGTACTTTATCCTTTATAAGTATAAAGGATTCCCCACATACCAATTCACTCAGTCTACTCCAGAAGATTATAGAGTAGGTTAATACACCAAATATCTAACCAAGTCACACAGTCTAATATAGAAGAATACTCGTATCTCACTATGCGCCACCCGGTAACTTGATAACACAGTCCACTCCAGAAGATAAGGATGATAATATTCCACTAGTTTAAGGCAAATACACAGTCATTAATCCTGTAGAAGAATGTCTTGTAAAGTCACAGAATCACTGAGTCACAGGCACAACGTGCCGGGCGAGAACCTCCTCAGACACGCGCTCGCCCTGACAGTCACAACAGAACAGAAAGGGTTAACGGTTAGAGACTGAACGCGCCTGCAAAGTAGGTTACAGACTGTCGGCGGTTTAGCGACCTCCTACTCCTCACTTCCCTCGTGTTTCACTTTCTCCTGGCGTTCCCCCCTCTCCGCACCCGGGGCCCAACTTCCGCGTTTCGGTCAGTTCCTAGTTCCCCCGCAATCTCGTTATTGCGGAGCTCTTCGTGTCGTGCTTCTTTACTACGCCACCACTCTCCCTTTCAGCGGCGCATTTCAAATTCAAACCAGTTCCTGGCCGGGTAACAGCTGATCGGTCTGGGAACATTTTTTATTTCGCTGATTTGTTTTGGCGAAAACAATTAATTAATCTAAGTACACTCAGATTCATTCAATTTGACACTTGGCATTAGACAGATAGATAGACAAATGACTTAATTTTTCACTTTCACATTACACAAGTGCTGTGGGCGAAGTTGAGGCATACAAGCCCCCTCTTCCACTTAACCCACAATCTATCATTAAATAGATAGATATAGATATTTTTAAGCGTTATATTTATATAATACTTAACCAATAGCCGATGACCAAATAATATCTTTAATCATCGCCAAAATAAATAGATATCATTTATTGTCGTATTATTGGTGATGGCACAGTCATCAATTTGAACTAGAGAGTGTAAGTGGTGATGAATCTTATATGATTTGTCATTGATATTATATTTTGTTATGTCCATGGGAATTTCGACAAAATCTCCATGACTTCAAGTCCAGCCTACTTATGTGAACAGTTATTCCTGCTAGTTCAGTTTTTTCTGCTAGTTGAGTTGTTTCCTGCTAGTTGTATTGTGAAATTCGTCAGAAAACATTGTCAACTTAAAGTAGTACTTACCCAAAAAAATGCATGCAGTCCACACAGATTGTTTGATAGTGTCTGATCTTGACATTCTCAAGAGAAAGATTGAGAAAACTTTTCGCGAGGTCGAACTTATACCTGAAAGAGCGGGGGTTTCTGCTGGTATGGGCGTAAAGTTGATAAATTAGGCTTTAAGCATTTCATCTTGAAGTCATACAGATTCAAAGAAATGCATTGCAACACAGATGTTGTTGTTTTTAAAAGGAGTGCGTAATTTCGCGCTCTCTCTCTCTCTCAGGATAATGTTTGCAAAGTTGGCTGGGCAAAGTCAAACTGTAATCTGAACGAGCAGGACCTTTTTAGCAGGCTATGTTAGTGAATTAGGCAAGAAGCAATGTCAGCTCAAAGTCATACTGATTCGAAGAAATGTATTGCAACACAGATGTTGTTTTGTAGGCCTATGTAAGGTGTGGGGACTTTCTTGCTCTTTCTCTCTCAGGATAATGTGTCTTTGTTGTACAAGGTCAAAAATTTATCCGAAGGAGCAGGACCGAAAACCAATGTCAAAGACATACTGGTCCAATGAAAAGCATTACAGCCTTCAGATTGTTCGTTCATAACGGGTTGTTTGTAGCATTCCCTCTCTGTCTTTCTTAAGGAAAATGTATGCGAAACTCATTTCTTCAAGGTAGAAATTTTCAAGAGTCTTTCATCGATTATGTTGAAGTTATCAAGAGGTTTATTTATTTATTCATCAAAAGGGACTGGTTGCAACTTACATAAATATAATAAATATTTTTTATAATGTTTCTACAAATAACACAAATTCTCTCACAAACTTGAGATTCTGAATCTCAATCCCGCATTATAGAAAAAAAAGTATTAATCAGACATCGATGGAATTTTTAGCTGATTGTTGATGTTATTCGATTTTCCTTGTATTATTGGCGGTGTTTCTTGATAATTGAGTTAGCAGCTCGAAAACATTGCTCGAGAAAAACCAAATTCTTTTCCAGAAAACTGTGGTCAGAAAAAATAATGGTTTTTCAAGTACAGTATAACAACTAGAAAGTAGCGAGTACAGTTAGTTTGATAAGTGTTGAATGATAAGAAGTTGAGGAAAATAGGACAAACTTATTGTGTGTATAATGAAGCGTTGAATCTTCTTTACTGAGAAGTTTTCAAGTTAGTAAGCTGAAAAATTATACGAAAAAAAAACTTGAAAAATCTAGGTAGTATCCAAATATCGAGAGCTGAAATATTCAAGTTTATCATGATGTTCTGCGAATTCCTGTGATTCTCTACTGAATTCAGTATCTATTTATCCCGATGGTGGGAACATTTTCATAATTTATTTCTGCATTGTCTTGCAAAATGAGTATGTCTTACAATGTTTAATGTTGGAAATCTGAAACAGGAGATGTTTCAGGGTTGAATTTGGCAGAGATTATTCCATAATATATTCCAACCAGGTAAAATGCACTGTTGCTGTGCTACTGAGCACTTCACAAAAAATATTGTTCAAAAAAGATTATATTTTTTCAGAAAGAGAAGAGATTTTCATTTCATGAGAAAGAAATTACAAGCTCGGTAGTTGGATGACTATCTTGTTCTATTGCTGGACTAGATAAGTTCAAAAAATTTTCAAGTCGCAATGATTGAAAAAAATGATTGGATGAGGATGAAGAAAAACACAAGATTTCCGCAAAGATGTCCTGGAAATTATGGTAAATGAAGAAAACATACATTTCTCTCTAGTTTATAATTTTAACCGATTTAGGGCATTCACTCACATGACTCTAGTTTCATGACTCTCATTTTAGTCATGTTTTAGTGACTCATTTTTGAGTTTTAGTGACTCTCATTTGGTAATGTGTCTTGTGTTCATCAATGAACCTAGACAGATACAGAAAGAACTAGTAAGAAGACAGTCAATCTATTTGTAAAGTTATTTAAACCGACATTCTTGTAAGCATCTCAAAGTATCTATTATACTAATTACGGTTGACCTTTCATCGAGAAGTGAATAAGGATATAAAAAATTATCCAACACTGACCTACCTTATTTCCTCAGTCATATTTTTCCTGACTACACTACTCACATACCGTTCAGTATATTTCTTTACAAAGTTTTATTACCAGCAAATAAAATCTATTGAAGCGTTTAGTTCAAGGTCAGAGTAATAGTAAAACTACAAGAACACAGTCTAAACTGATGAGTGTACTTCTAAGAAACGGACTCTTGCCCTTGGTCCTCAGAGTTTCAAACTCAGAAAAATTGCAGGTTAATTGTACATCAATAACACTATACTTTCATAAAAGTGAGCATCAACAGTCTTTTTACCTAGCGAAACTGAAATTCTTCATGAGAACAAAAATCAAGTGGAATAATCCTGTACAGGCTGAGATTGGGTCTGCGTCTGGGATCTTCGGAGATTACGGGTTTTTCTAGGTCAATGAAAACTGTTTTTAAAAATGTTCTTACCTTTCCAAAAATTCTGTTTAGGAAGATTGAAGGATCCAAATTAATTTCAAAACATAAAATTCCAATACTTGACAAGATTGAAACATAGAAGGATGAATCAATAGAATTTACTTGTACTAAAGCATGGAATACATGAGGTATTTTAGCACTTCACTTGATAAGAACAAGTGAAAGGGAGAGGTCTGATTATTTATTCGCACTTTTTTATTGTCAGTAGTATTGACATGTGGTGTAGCAGGTTATTTGCAAATACTGTAACAACGTCTTATCTGTTCCCTGTATTGATCGTATCAGTTCCTTCCGGAGGAGCGGGTCTATTTCCAGATTTGGTTACAACTCCTTTCACTTTATGTTCCACGGATGCCAAGCTTAATCCGCCAAAGAAGTGGCAAAAGTAGAGCCAAAGAGGAAGTGTAATGAATGTGACGTCATAATTTTTTTAATTTTCTTAATATTGTTATTTGGGAAATATTATTAAATTACTTCCAATTATTATTATAACTATCTTCCGAGATTATTGAAGGGGATGAAGTTATTAATTACGTGATAGTATAAAGAGAAAAAAATTCTGCATACTTGGAAATTCACAGGTGGTTTGAGAATAAATATAAAATTTTAATTTCTCTTGTTCTCACTTTTCTTATTCCATTCTTCTTGCCTTCATTATTACTCTTTTCGTTATTCTTCTCTCCTACCAGGCTTCCACCTTCTTTCTCCTCTTCTTTCTCTCTCCTTTCTTTAAATGTCTAAACTTCGCCGTTCCATGTAGATATAATAAATCTCCTCATGTTAACATTATCATATTGCATTTAATACTTATATAGTTGAAAATTATTAGTAACAATTCATAAAATTATTAGAATAAATATTACTCACAACTTTTGTAATCTAGAATCTAAGCAGTTATAATTATTGTTATCTACATGAATGAAGTAATCTTATCTTATCTTATCTTTCACAATATCGGTTGGACTCAATTTTACCAACACAATCACCCTGCATTGAAAAAATTATTTAAACTATTATAATGAAAGATTTATTCGAAATTTGATGAATTAGTTATAAGAAAAATAAAGTTTCTAATTTTAGTGAGCTTTAAGGCGAAAAATCCAAAATAATAATTAAGAGCATTTAAATGAAGCGTCAATAATCTTTTCAAGTAATAGTTACTTTGATTTTAAAGGTAAAGGCATCAAGTCTCCGGGGATTATGGAAAATGAAAAATGTATAGACTAATTTTCACTCCACATGCTTTGGGAAATATGTATGAGCCAAAAGAAAACTGCAAAAAAATGAAGGCTCATGTAGGGATTGAACCCACGACCTTCGTGTAACGATTCAGCACGACGCTCTTACCAACTGAGCTAATGAGCCACTTGCGAACAAGCGCTTATACGCAAACTTCAATTGCATTGCTGTTGATCACTGTAAATTTGAAAATTCTCTTTTATTTCTTCAAGGCTCTATCTATTCCTCAACTTATATTCATGGAAAACTGTTAATATTTCAAGGGATATAGAATAATAGAATGCAAAACATAATTGAACCTCTATTAGTATTTATTCACATTCATAGCACTTAAAAATGACAAACGAATTCTATAAAGAATTGATAGTTTTCGAAAATCAAATAAAATAGGGGAGGAAATTCATAAAAATGGATGAAATACACATTAATTCCATTGATATAGAATTTTTTTCTGAATAGAATAGAATTTATTAAAAAAACAGTACAGTAAATTAAAACATTGCATACAATCTCAATTAAGAGAAATATGAAAGCAAAGAATAAATATCCAATATACAATATTTTGAAATAGATTAACAGATTAAAAAAATCCAATAATTATAGGGTTCATACAATCTCATATGATTGTATGATATAATTGATAGTTAGATACATTATGAATAAATGACAATATGCCTATGATGAAGTGGGTATTAAAAAAAACCATGGTTGAAATTTCACCCACCCTAGTAATAGAGGTTGTGCGATTGGCCCTAGTAGTCGAGGGTTAAACATGAGTTCCGGAGTACAGGGTAATTCTAATCAAGATTGAGGAACTTGATTTTGCGATGACTTGCATCTTGTGCTATCTTTTGAAGCCATTTTTTCAAAATAAAATGGCCTTGAATACAATCTAGGCTAGCAGGTATATCAGATGCTCTAATATTTGTGGGTTAGGTCAATTTGTATGGAAAAATTTCTTTATTTGGCGGATGGCGAATAAATGTTTATTTGAAGAATCTATTTAAAGGTTCGCCTGATGTCGAACAATTGAAAGTTTGAAAACATTAGATTACATTATAGAACTTCGGTGTGAGAGTGTGATATCAGTTGGCTCATTAGCTCAGTTGGTAAGAGCGTCGTGCTGCTAATTTGGCGAAGGTCGAGGGTTCAATCCCCTCATGAGCCTAATTATTTTTGCAGTTTTCTTTTGTCTCATACATTTTTCCTAAAGCGTGTGGAGACTGTGGAGAATGATTTTGAAAAAAAAACATATTGATTCCATAAATTCACAAAAACACAACTTAAAACTCACGAAACCACAGTTGATATTCAAATAAATGGATCAATATTATTGAAGATGGATGAGAATAATCTTTTCTTCTCCTTGATATCAACTGGATATTTTGTCTAACATCAATTCGAAGCGGGATAGTAACGGGAATAAGCCCCCATTCTAGCTTTACTTCATCCCATTCAATTCAACCAATTCTATTTAATTTGTCTGGATAAATCTGTGTTCTAATCAATTCTTTATTAAAATTCTGTAGCAAGAAGATGAACACAATGGAACATAACAAATCATAAATACTGATGATACTTGATCATGTAAAAAAATCCAGGATGATTCACATCATTCACCAGATGCATTAAAATTAATCAAGAAAGCTGTAGTTCATAATGATCAGCATTTCATTTATCGGAATATTAAAATTATAGGAAGCCTTCAGTGCTGTGAATGAAAACCACTGTATATCAATATTGTCCGTTGCCTGATATCCACAGTAAAAAGCGTAAAAATATTTGTCTCCTTCATTTTGATTTTTCCTCTTCAAATTATAATTAGAAGAATAGGAAAAATAAATAAATCTATGATGGTATTTTTTAACAATTAAATCATAACCGTTGAATCAACGAATGAATCAAATTGAATGATTGATTGAACCATTTTAATAAATAAATAAATCTATTAAAATGGTTCAATTATGAATTGAGCCATTATTTGAATAATTTCAATTGGGACAGGTTCAAAATTTGATAATTTGAACAGGTTCAATTGGGACTTGGAGAATCAGCTCAAAAAAAAAGAAGATCATTACATTAATCATAACGCTGCTGCTCTGCCTATAATAATAAGATTTTAGTATACCCACTAGACAATAATCTAGTTTCTATTTGAACAATGGAGAAAAATCTCTACAATTATCCCCTTAGTGCGCATGCCCACAACTCTCGCTTTTTACATATGTATCCAATTTGGGAGTGGTGACCCATACAAGACATTGGAGCGTTGTGCCGAAAGTTATTCGCTGTATCTGTATTGTCTGTGCTTGGGCGTGCGAGAGATCTACTGCTAGTTATAGAAAGTAGAAAGAGTTGTAGGAATTGTTTGCATGTACGCACACTATCGCATTGAAATGAGCCGACGCACGCGCATGTACAAGCCTACCACACATACGAAACCTTCAATACGGTGCACTACATCTGTATGCTACTGAAAAATTGAGTTATGACTGTCTGAAGACTGATGTGACTTTCTAAAGGTTGAGGTTTTGAACATCCTACATCGACAGTATCAAGATCAATCACACGGATTAATCAATCATTCAATCGAATTGACTTTCAGCAAACAATGACAATGACTGGATGAATGAATTAATAAATTCATCCCCCAACGAATATTGGCATATCTCTAATCCAAATCATCCTTCAATCATAATAATACAATATTGTTTAAAGAAGTTCCAGAGGTTCAATTATTGTTTTCCGAATCGAGGATCAGTTTTGAATATTCTAATCTAATTAATAATATGCTGATTATTATTATAATCTAGCATTTCAACCTATATATTTTTTGACGAATTAATTTTTTTTGCTGAGGTGATGCCCACATAAGGTCTTAGCTTGTGCATGGGTAATGTAAAGGATAATTTAGAGTATTTCCTCTAGAGCACTCTCCTCATCATATGCGATAAATTGCAATGCGAACAAAGCTTATTATTCAAGTGAAAAGTTCTAAAGACATCGTCGCATTTCCCGTCTACAGAATGGAGTGGATATGTTCGAAAAGTTTCATATCATTGATTAAAGACGACCCAGTTAACACGCTTATCATTTCCATTATTTGCCTCCGGCTTTTGGCCTCACGTGATTTGGGTCATTATGATAAAAGCACATTAAAAGTGGTCGTGAAAAAAATCAAGTGCAATGACGTATTTAATGGCACCATGGCTTGTTAATCAAAACTGCGAAATAGTGTACGCATTATAACTCCATGTACAAAAGGGAATTTTCTCAACAGGGATCTTGTAACAACAGATCGATTAGTAGGTATCAATTTTTAGGCTGAATTCACTTCAGTCTATTCCTTCCCATTTCTATCATATTATTGGAGAGAGTTATAATAAATTAATAATTTCTTTCTTGTAACAGATCGATTGATAAGTAGTAGCGAAGAGGATCTTAGAGAATCACGTTTTCTTGGAAAAAAAAAATGTTTTGAAATGTAAACTTGAAACAGTATAGCAGTAAATAACAGTATATAAACATCCTCTTTGGTAGTAGGTATAGGTAGGCTTCCTTCTCGTGTTCTTCAATATCAATTTTTACTAAACAATCATGTATAGCAGGATTAATTTAACTAGTCAGAAAACAGCTGTTTTGGAAATCAGTAAACAGTGATTTTACGCAACATTGACACAATGATCCAAAGGCTTGAAAGTCTTGAAGACCTTTAAAGTCTTTAAAATACCTTTTAAAAGAAGACCTTTCAAAGAATACCTTTTTAAAAGACCTTTTCATTAATCTGCGAGATTCAGCATTTGTAGGTTAAGTATTGTGATATTGCTCGTCAAAACAGCTGTTTTCTGACTAGTTAAATAATCCTGCTATATCAGAATAGCTCTATGTATTCCCCAGTATGTGATATGGCTGAACATCCTAGTGTCATAAAAAGACTTTCCTAGTGACTCAGTGCTGGATTGAGGCAGATCGGATCACGTAAGCCGGGTGGTTTATGCTGGGAGTACCGTTGTAATATTTGCGACCCTGCCTAAGGACGGCCACTTTCTATTTTAGCGGCTTTCTCTGTTAAGGCCAAGGCAGAAGGTGAACAGTTATGTGGTGTGTGAGAAGAGATAAGGAGAGCAGATGGAGATGAAGGATGTGGGCGAGGTGGCGGAGAAGAAGGCAGACGATGAAGAAGAAGAAAGAGAAGAAGACAGAAAATGAAGAAGGCAGAAGATGAAGAAGAAGAAGAAAGAGAAGAAGTAAGAGAAGAAGAGAGAAGAAGAAGAAGAAGAAGAAGAAGAACGCTGACGAAGGAGAAGAAGAAGAATAAAAAGGAAAAGAATGAAGAAGAGGAAGAAGAACGCAGAAGAAGAAGATTAAGAAAATGGAAAAGAAGAGGAGAAAGGTAAGAAGAACGCAGTAGTAGTAGTAGAAGAAGAAGAAGAAGAAGAAGAAGAAGAAGAAGAAGAGAAGAACACAAAGGAAAAGAGAAGAAGAAAGAAGAAGAAGAAGGAGAAAAGAAGAAGAAGAAGAAGAGAAGAAGAAGAAGAAGAAGAGAAGAAGAAGAAGAAGAAGAAGAAGAAGAAGAAGAAGAAGAAGAAGAAGGAGAAGAAGAAAAAGAATAAAAGGAAAAGAAGAAAAAGGAAAAGAAAGAAGAAGAAGACGAAGAAAAGCAAAAGGAAAAGAAGAGGAAAAGGGAAATAAGAACGCAGTAGAAAAAGAAGAAGAAGAAGAAGAAGAAGAGTAAGAATAAGAAGAAAAATAATGTAGAGGAAGAAGAACGCCAAGGAAGAAGGAGAAGAAGAAAAAGAAGAGGAAAAAGGAAAAGAGAACGCAGTAGAATAAGAAGAAAAAGGTAAAGAAGAATGCAGTTGAAGAAGAAGAAGATGAAAAAAATATGAAGAATAAGAAAGGAGAAGAAGAACGCAGAAGAAGGAGAAGAAGGATGAGAACTGTGCGAGAAAGAGTAGGAGGAGAGAAGGAGAATAAGAGCAAGAAGGAAAGAGCAGAGCAGAGCTCAATCGTTCGGACAGACAAAAGCAAGTGAAAGTTTTCGCAATTAGCAGTTGACCTGGTGAAAGTCAGCCTCTCCTCCGGGATGACGCGACGATTCCCTCCCACTCATCGCCAAAAACACACACACACGTACACTCTTCGAGTTGCAGACAATAGATATTACTCACACAAACTCGGGGACAATAAATATTATATCAGCGGATCCAGAGTTCAAGTACAGGGGCATGAATCATCGATGTTTTCGAGATTTTGGCCGAGGAGAATTTGAAACTATGGAACAATTGATTTGTGTTTCAAGTTCAACGACGTTAGTCAGTAACTATTGTTCTAGAGTTTTTGTTTTCTCATCCATGGAGAAACAACATTCAATTTTGATTCAGGAGTTTTGAGCTGCGGTTTACTTGTTTTCGTTGAATTACAACTACAATAATCAGCGACCACATAAAATTATGAATTATTTGTATTATGTGGTCGCTGACAATAATTACGATCAAATTTCTTATTTTTGAAGATGTTCATCCTCACCGCTAAAAGTAGACTACTTGCATTTTTTAAAGGAAAATTGATTAGTACGATTCAAATAACGTTGAGGAATGGCTTACATGCTACCATAATTTTTAAACTGACTGCCATGAAATTATAAAGAAACTATATAGGTCTGAGTCAATCATGAAATGTGAGAGACGTTTCGGTATTAGTCACTGATTTTTGGAATTTGACTTTCGTTTCATGGTTCAGCATCCAATCTATCGACTTATCTTATCATATATCAACAAATCCATAGTTTTTCATCTTCGGTAATTTGATTTGGCTCATCAAAATGATTTTCTCCCATCAAACTACCGATCGATAGATGAAGATGATAATTTAATTATTGAAAATGATCACAAAAAAATATTTATAAATACAGCAAGTAAACAGTGTAACCAGGAATAACGTTGCCTTGATTTCAAATGCATTACATGATAGCTAAATAAAGGTTTTGAGAAGTGGAAAATTGTTACCGATATCAGAATACGGTTCTAGTGCTGGCAAAATACTACTACACTACTAGAGAAATAGTTGTATGTCTGCAGTCTAGGTCTAGAACACAAAAAATCTCATTATTCGAAGAATGCATGTCTCAGACAATATTAACAATCAACATTGCAGTTCCTTATAGTTATCTATTATATAGGTTTTTTATTACTTATTCTATCTCATTGATAAACAGATTGAAACCATGATTTACGAGAATACCGTCAAGTAAACAAACTAACTAGCTATCATTGTTGCTAATAACTGAAACCTTCCTACAAAAGCCTACATATATTTTTTCGAGTGAAACATTGAAATCATCAGCTCTTTTATTAAGTGTCCAACATAAAATACGATCCTAGACAAGCAGTAAATAATTGAATGGATTTCTGCATAATTGCAAGCATTGAACACCGCTAAAGCGATTCGAATACTGTTGTGGTGTGGGCTTGAATGGATTATTCTTGTTCACTACCTTGTCCAGCACTCAAGGTGAGTTGTTAAATGCTCCAGGATGGAATAAAGTCATCTACGCTTCAATTCGAGAGCATAAACCGTAAATGCGAACTTGAACTTAAATCATTAAATGACATCAAAGAACGTGAAGAACTTGGAGAGACGTTGCTGGAAGGAGTTAATCTCCATCTAGATGCATGTATTAAAATGCTAAAGGTCGTTCAATAATGGAAAGGTGTTGTGAATGGCTTCTCTAACTTGTAAACAGTAGATTCCTCTGGTAGTTTCAATTTTTACCGTTGTTTTATGATTCAATTTGGAACGTATTTTTACGGCAGTGCTAAACAGGATATTAGTCGTCTCCATACAGCAAAGGGAAATTATCAAATGTAAATAGAAACTTTTTTTGCTGTGGTGATGCCCACATAAGCTCTTAGCTTGTGCGTGGGTAATGGGAGGATGATGATGAGAACCATCTTGAGTTTCATCTCACTTATTTTCAGGTGGATTATTTTATTATTCAGAATCCACTACTATTTCTCAAGTAAGCAGTGGAAAAATCTGAATTATGATCCTCTACACTGGTGATTGATGGATTCCTATAAATAAAATTACAGCTAACCATCTTGAGTTCACCTCACTTATTTTAGTGACATGATTTTTCATTATTTTTAGTGACATTTATTATTTCATTCTATTCTACTACTATTTCTCAAGTAAGAATTCAATGTACCATTATCAAAACAATCCATTTGATTTCTAATAGAATATAAGTCTCTTGAACTTTTTCTCAACCATTTAACAGCTTTCTTTTTTACCAAGAGCTAATTTGCAAGGACTTTGTTTAACAAGGTTTCTTCATATACCTATAGGGTTTAAATATTATAAATATAAATATATGTAGTTTGTTTGACAAGGTTTCTTCATATACCTATAGGTTTTAAATATAAATATACATTTTGCATCAAGCAAAATCAATTTTGATCCAGGATCAGTACAATGCTAATGACATGAGATGAACTGATTGAAAATAGTTGATAGTTGAAAATTTGTATAATCAGATTCATTTAATTTGACGTTGGCATTAGATAGATAGATGGAGAGATATTATTTCTATGCCATCGTACTCTACGGTCATCAGCAACATCAAGAAATAATATATCTTTATCTATCTAATGTCAAGCGTCTAATTGAATGAATCTTATTTGTATGTTTTTGGAGAAAAGAGGAATCAAACCATCAACTGAAATATTTAACACGTCAAAATTTTGTGCTACGTGGAAAACATTGTGTGTTTGCTCTGCATTTTCATGGATTTTTTCTGATTTCTTCCTACAATATCAAAAACTTATTCTAATATTAAATACTAAACTTATTATAATTGAACTATTCCAATATTAAATTAAAAACTTATCATAATACACTGATTCTTTTGAAGTGTTTTTTAAAAACTTATTGTATGATGCTATCAATTGTTGTATATAAGAAGGAATAAAATGGTATTTGATTTGATTTATTCCAGAAGCGAAAACTTATTCCATTCCAGAAGCGATGATGTATGGGTATTTACGGGTAATTTAATCCGGTTTTAAAGAAGGTAGATTCCACACGATGTGATTTCTAAAAACATAATTTTAGAAGGTTGACCTTGTGTTCTTCCTAGAAAACAACAAGCACTCTTGAACTTTTCAGCCAATACATCTCACGATCATAACGGGCAACTTCTAAATACAACATACTCATACATCTAATTGAGAGAATGTAATCATGACCGTTCCAGCATACATATTTACATGTGAACAGGTTCCAATATGTAACTGATGTGATCAAAGAACCACCATCGATGTTAAAATATTATATAAGAGTAACAATCGCGGCGGGTGATGTAAGCCTGTATCTATGATGCGCTCTACACAGGTGTAATAGGAACGTGAAATTAATTTCCGCAGATTGCGGTCTGTAATTAGAGTAATTACTGACTGTTAACGATAATTAGGTAACTATTTCGGGGCACGACTAGTTCACTGACCGGAGTGGAGTTTGGTCGGGAGAAGTATTAGAGAATGAAGAAGAAGAAGAGAAAGGACAAGAGAGAGGAGAAGGAAAAAAGAAGAAGAAGTGGAGAGGAGAAGAAGAAGGAGAAGGAGGAGGGAAAGAAGAAGAGGGAGTAGGAGGAAAAGAAGAAGAAGCAGAAGAGGGAAAGAGAAAGTAACAGAAGAAGAAAAAGATGATGAGGAAAAACAGAAGAGTAAGGAATGAAGAAAGGATAAGTGAAGGTAGAAAAAGAAGGAGAAGAAAATGAAAATGGAGAGGAGGAAGAGTGGAAGGAGGTGAAGAGATAAGGGAGGAGGAAAAGACAAATGAATAACAATGAAGAAGGAGAAGAAGATGAAAAGAAGAAGAAGAAGAAAAAGAAGAAGAAGAAGAAGAAGAAGAAGAAGAAGAAGAAGAAGAAGAAGAAGAAGAAGAAGAAGAAGAAGAGAAGAAGAAGAAGAAGAAAGAAGAAGAAGAAGAAGAAAGAAAGAAGAAGAAGAAGAAGAAGAAGATAAAGAAGAAGAAGAAGAAGAAGAAGAAGAAGGAGGAGGAGGATGAGGAAGAGAGAGAAGGGTACCAAGTTAGTGCAGAAATGAAAGTTAGACTCTTGTGTTGCATAATGCATCTCAGGTCTTAGCAGAATGCAGTTCACGCCGTGATATGGTGGCGCTTGATACTGGATACAGAGATTCGATATTTATGGGGAATGATTGATGTTTCCTTTCAAGTGGAAAAAGACACTCGTGAATGAAGCTCTTTTAATTGGTCACATGATTCTCATAATAGGAAGCCCTTTACTTCAGGTTGTGCTTAAGAAAAGTTAAGCTTTTCCACCTGTGTCTTAATCATTCGGTGGAAATTCACATTTCAACAGCTTCTGTTCCAGAATTTATTTCAATGATTCGTCGCTTTGGGTGGTTAGTGCTATTACATATCCGAGGAAGGGACAGGCACAGGCCTCTCTATGCTGCTAACCTAGTAGCGAGGTTAGGGCTAACTACTAGCAAGGTTAAGAAAAGCTTAGGAATGGTGCATATAAAGAGGCCTGTTCCTTCCTGTGATATGAAAGAGTGTTCACCGATTTGGGATCAAGAGTCAAAGGAACCTTTGACCGAATTGCTTTACCAAATTAGATTTCAGCTACGCGAAGAAAATGGAATATAAGCTTTTATGAAGTCGTTATCACTATCAATAGAAATATGGAAACATTTATTCATTTATTGAAAACATACATTGCAATGTAAGAAGAATGAACAGACATTCGTTCAAATATGCACTTGGTATTCCACTGTAATTATTCAAACAGTGAATAATATTGCACAATGAAACTACTCTCTGTACTCCTAAATTTTCAATTCCAAATTTATTTCATCAGAAAATAGATTATAGATAACATCAATAATGTTTCTTTTTATAAATTTAACACTTGCATCAGAGATATTGTAGAACTTCTCCATAGTAGGTGGAGAATGAAAACAATAATTTTGTCTATTCCACAATGATGTTTCTTTTATTCATTAAATAGCAAGGGTTTGTATCCAGTTTTATCGAAAATTTCGATAATTTCTGCATTCGAAATTATTAAACAATTATTAATAATGATAGGGAGACGTTCAATACTAATATAAATAACAGTTTATACACACAAGTTTTGAAGAAATGAGAAATTTAAGATAAAAATCCATCCAAATTATAAAAATTCTATTGAATAACGGCAAGTTGCACAAAAATGCAATGGAATTTAACCGTCGTTAAAAATGTTATCATCTTCCGGTGCCAATGCGACAAAAACCAACGAACAAATCTGAGGTCAATTCAATGACGTCATTCTACGTTGATTAAATTTTCGTGCAACTGGCCGTAAAAGTTGTTTTCGTTCTTCAGTTAACCGACACCATGCATCAAGTAACTCGTTTGAGCGGTTGAAAATATTTTGAAGTTGTTATTTCGCAATTGATTGGCGCGCTTGGATCAAGTCCACATGAACATGCCTTCGAGACGGTCAAGGCGATTGCTTATGCAATAAGCGTTGGATAACTATGATTTATTTGTCTCTGCAATTACTGTTAGGCGCTTAGAAACTTACTTGATCTGCCGGAAATGGACATTACGGTATTGACTAACACTACAGCATTAACGAGTACAGACAGAGCTTTGCAATAAGTTATCAAAAAATTATGATTTCAAGAAAATGTTTGCTATACATACCAAAGTCACTTGAATTTGACCTAGAATTTAAAAATTACTATTCATCTATTGGGTTATTTCCCGAAAAATTGAATCTTGTATAAAATCTCAGACAGATGAAGCTATTGTATTTTAAGAGTAGAAAACTATTATAGAAGAAAAATAGAATATTATAATTATTCTATAGAAATTATTTACAACGATTATTCTCTTTGTGCTATGCACTCTTTGGGTTAGTACATTGTGAGCTATGGAAAAAAATTATTTGAGTAGACGATGCGAGTAGTAAAGAACAGTTTCAGATTGTACTTTCAGTAGTTTCAGTAGTGAAACTATTTCACTACTTCTTGTATCAAAATTATTATTGTATGAAGTCGATATTAGGCTATAGAATACACAGAAAGATTATTCACTTCTTCAGTAAAAATTTAATATTCACGACAATGCAGTAAATCAGGAACTACTCACCCTAGATTGTAGTTTAGATACTGAGTATTTGGTGTAGGGTACTCACCTGTAACAAATATAAAATATTTATTATTAGAAAAGAAGAGAGAAAGAATTAAATTTATTAGAATAAGCAAATAGAATACACAAGCTTAATTATAGAATGCATACAAGTAGGCCTACTCTAAATGTACACACGATTGAATAAATATAGTTTATTGATAATAATCAGTAAAAGGATGAAGTTTATTGCAACAAAGATTCATCAACATTATATGATAATATCATAACAGAATTTACAAAAAGAATCTAGGACTTGTCAAAAAATCAAATTGGTTCTAAATCTGAGAAACCTCATAGTTACTTTTAGTTTTTTGCAGATGATGTAATAGTTACTTACTAGTTCAGTGGCTTACAAAAAAACTCTGACAGTTCTGGATTTTCCGGGAAATATCATATTATATATTATCAGTAAAGTAAAATCTTCAACTCTTCATTTTTGTCCAGATTTCAGATGAAATTTGAAGAAATTTGTGTGCATTTTTACTTGAATCAGTGAAAGTTCAACGACCTGTGGCCGTTACGCAGGTATTTTGGTGAGGAGGAAACAATTTGATGGTTGGACGAATTGGTTACGCCAGCAGTGAATGTCGGGTCAAGTCAAGTGCAGTGAGGAAAGGATAGTTCTTTTTGTGGTTAGATGAAAAGTTTAAGGAGTGGGACAATGAAGAGGCCACATAAAAGGTGAAGGAGGAGAAGAAGAAGAAGAAGAAGAAGAAGAAGAAGAAGAAGAAGAAGAAGAAGAAGAAGAAGAAGAAGAAGAAGAAGAAGAAGAAGAAGAAGAGGGAAAAGAAGAAGCAGATAACTAGAGCATAAGCAAGAAGAAGGAAGATGGAGAAAGAAAGGAATAAAAGAAGCGGGCGAAGAGAAGATAGTATGGAAGTTGAAAAATAGGAAAGGGAGGGCAATACAGAAATAGACGAGGAAGAGAAGAAGAAGAAGAAGAGGAAGAAGAAGTAGAAGAAGAAGAAGAAGAAGAAGAAGAAGAAGAAGAAGAAGAAGAAGAAGAAGAAGATAACTAGAGCATAAGCAAGAAGAAGGAAGATGGAGAAGGAAGAAACCGGAGAAGAAGATAGTATCGAAGTTGAAAAATAGGAAAAGGGAGGGGCAATACAGAAATAGACGAAGAAGAGAAGAAGTAGAAGAAAGAAGATTGTAGAGAAAATGAGACTCCAAAATTAAAAAGAAAGAATGGATTTGAAAGTATACCAGAGTGAAGAGGAAAGAGAAAGAAAAAGAGAAGGAAGTGAAGAATGTGTGTAGAATAAAGTTGAGGAGTATAAATGGATACTGAGAATGTGTAGAAAATGGAAAAATAATGTGTAGAATAAAGTTGAGGAGAATAAATGGATACTGATGAAGAAGGTAGATTACTAGAGAATTTAAGCAGAAAAAGGGAGTAAAAGAATGAGAACTGGAAATTAAAATTGAAAGTTAAAGAAGACATGTAAGGAGAAGACGTTTGAACGATAGACAGTTGAAGAGGAGGAAAAATTAGAAGGAAAAGGAATATTAGAGGAGGAAAAGTATTAGAAAGAATAAGAAATTAAGAAATACTCAATAACGAGACCAAGATAATTATATTCTCTTTACCTTGATTGAAACTATATTACAAATATGAAACAATACCTATACTACTGATTTTGGAGAAGAGTATGAAAAAAATGTAAGTAGATGAGAAGGGAAGAATGATGTCTTTTTTATATTTATTTAGATTTTATTATATTTCTATATACATAATCTTTATTGCAAATAACAAATGTGCAAAAGGGGGAAAAATACATTCATATTTTTCTTATTCTAGTAATATGTTGTAGGAGAATAGGATTGATCGAAGACAAGACATTGGATGGAGTAGGAGCTGGAGGAGAAGAATGCGTAGAAGTAGGAGTGGGAGTGAGAAGTAGGAGAAGAAGGAAGGAGTTTCGGTTGGAGTTCAGGTGTCAAGGATGGCGAGAAGAGAAAGCGACTTTCACTGGGGTCAACGCTCCGAGTACCGCAAGCTAGCTGACGTAACACCACCGGTTTTGTAACAGATCACCTTCGCCAACCGCCCCTTGCCAGCTGCCGCCCCCGGCTGCCGCCTCCGAGCCTTTCCGGTCCAACGGTTTGTTGATGTTGGAGTCGGTTAAGCAGCGACAAGTTGAGCCCGCCGGGAATTGGTGACCTAACAGTCAAGCCTTCTCCACTCTTTGAGCCCTTCGGGTATGCCGAAATTGAGTGTGCATGTGCTGTCAAGTTATACTGCCGCATGTATAGGATATAGGATATTTATATAAGTAGGAGTAGAAGTGTAGAAGAAAACCATGGAAGGGTAGGGTAGAAGGTATAATAAGAGGTTATAGCATAGGAATACGTATTTGTTCAATTTTCATCTTCATCAATTTTCTTGTATCCTTGTTTTCAAAATATAATGATATATTATGAATTTAAAATTCATAACATCTGAACCTAAAGACTTCCATCGATATCAGAACGTTTTAGAATTTGGAGGGCAACGTTCTAGAACGTTGTAGAATTTGTAAAACTCAGAAATTGATGATCTAAGGCTTCTTCCACATCAGTTCGGGCCGGGCCCGGATCGGATGGGATGACTGATGTATCTAAATGAGAATATTCACTCTAAATCAACTGATTACACCAAAACATGATTCATCAGTCATTTAAAATCCGGGCCCGGCCCGCACTGGTGTGGAAGAATCCTGAATAAAACATCCATTGTGTGTCGATAAAAAGCTTTATGACTATGATAGATACCCTTAATCTATTTTTATAAAGGAGTCCAGCTTCGCAGACGATAAGTCAAAGAGTATAAAAATATCAAATTTGATTTTTAAAACCCGATCACTGTATCAATGAATGACAATTAGGTTATACAAGTCCTTTAATAAACCAGCACGAGTAGGTTCCATGTCCAATAATAATCTTAATATGTCGAAGAACATTCAACGACCAAAAAATTATTCAGATTTCATGATTATATTCATAATACCTTTGTAGATAGTCGCAACAAAAGTCATGGCTCTCCTGGTTAATCTTTATTGAAGGCTTGAAATTTTGCTCTTCCTTGGAGATAAGTGAGGTGATAGGAGCTTTATCGACGAATGAATAAACAATAAGATGTAAAACACAAAAGAGGAATAAGTAAAAAAAACAGGAAGAAATTATGCTCTAGCGTGATATCTGGATCTGTGTCATAGTATGAAAATGTTGATGAACAATATATAGCAACAACTATTAATATTCAATTAGATGTGGTTGTATCAGAGTTTAGAACATGTCATGTGTTTTGTGATTTGTGGAAGAAACATAGTACATACTTGGTACTAATGAGGTAATAGAATCAAAAGGTAAGAAAATTTAATTTTGTAAACAATTTATGTAAGTTAATAATTGATTTTCCTATTTTACTTCCAATTACGCATGTATTCGCCGACAGGTCCGTGCCTTGAATAATTCGTAATCATATTAATATAAGTTGTAGTCAAAACAATATGTTTTCGAGTGTATATTTTCTCATATCGAGTATGAAATAAAATATTGTTTTGTTTGAAACCTTATGAGAACCCAGTTCTATATTATGATGAAATAATAAATCACAGTATTCAATTACTTGAACAAATCATAAACTACGATCATTTGCTGACATGGATGACTATAGATTCTATAGTCATAGAATCTATATTGAATTCTATGGTATAGAATTCAATAATTGCAATCAGTAATCCGATTATGCTGTATCTACCCTACATGAAACGGCGGAGTTTGAACTGCGGAGTTCGAAATGTCCATTCTTGGAGATAAAGGACTTTTTGGGATACAAAACTTTCAACAGAATAAATCTTCCAAGATTCAACACGTGAATCATTCCTGATCGGTAGCCCATTTTTTGCAAGCAGTAAACAGAATCTCTGGTTTCAGATCACGATGTGGGTCAAATTTAAAAAAGGAGCATTTGTCTGTCACTCGGTTGTAATAAAAATAGCAGCTGATGAGGGGTGGTGGAGTGGGGTTTGTTTTGTTCCGAGTTGTAGAAAGAGGAAGTCGGAAGCGAGTACGTAGCAAATGTAGGGGAAGGAGGAAGAAAGAGGGACGGAGCAGGATAAAAAAGAGAGGAGGAAGACAGTGGGAGGAGGGAAAAAATAGTAAAGAGAAAGAGAGAGGGAGTAGATAGGAGCGAGAAGTAGCGGAAGAGATCTGCACCAAGAGATAGAGCAACAAACAATGAAAGCAAAACACGCGACTTGTTTCCGTTTTAAGAGGTGAACCACCCCCGGATGACGTGGTCTTATGTTTACAATGGGTGCGTTGAACCTGGCTGCGGGTTGTCCTGGCAACGATGACATAGTAAGGACGCTCTAAAAAGGGAGAAAAATTTTCCCTGTATGCTTGGGTTTCCCTGAACTTTTTCCACTTGCTTCATTGTCCTCATGCATCAATGATCTCACTATAATTATTTCTCTCTTCAATTTGTGTTTCGACGACAAACTGCTTATTTATAAATTCACTTTAAACTGATTTCTTACTTGACTTGACAATGTCATTTTCTGGAATAATAATGGAAATAATAACTCACGCGAGAGGAGCGTTTAGGGATGTCCAACACTGAAGGTGCATCAGTCGCGGTGATTGTGGTCGGTATTATGGTGGTGATAAATTTTGGTAATTTCCAATACATTTACATTTAATAATGTTAGTTTTTTAATTTGTCATCATTATAATTATTATTATTCACGAGCTAGTGTAGTCTTAGATCCGAAGTATCGCTAATTTGGCATACTAGCGCTGCACGTGGTCAAGGGTTCGTTATCCTTCCGTCTGGTATATATGCCCGGTTTTTCAGTCGTTCAATAAACTTATTGAATCAATAACTTTTTTTGCATTTGAAAACACGTGATTATCGATTCAATAGCAATAGTGCTATTGGATCCATAAACTGTCTATTGAGCGACTGAAAAACCGGGCATGATTCTGACAAATCCGATGGCATTTTTAAACTTAGAATTTATATAGAATATTATTACCTACATTTAGAATTCTATATAGGTTTTTTTTTTCAAAAAAAAATCCAGTGGGACGGTCGTTCCACCATCCTTCCCCCCTCTGATACGAATGATAATCGATTCTTTAGAAACAAATGACGATCAGAGCTATGTTAACTGGACATCTCATGTGGAATCTACTGCTGTTAATGTTTTAATGTTGGGTTGCATCAAGCAAGATCAATTTTGATCCAGGATCAGTGCTAATCAAATGGGATCAGCTGATTGAAAATAGTTGATCCTGTTTAGTGCAACCAAACTTTAGGGAAACCCGGAAACTGCATGTACATCAAATACTTTCATGCATCGTAGATAAAGAATGTATGATTCAGGCAGAAAAACGTATATCTATGAAACATGAGCGTAAACTCATATTATTCATTTTATTAAAAGGTGTGAGAAGTGTCCCATCAATTTATTTGAAACCATGAGGTTCATTACGCATTCCTAATTCATATGAAACATTTATAAGATACGATGAATGATACTTCTGATGAGTGTAGAATGAGTGCGTTGATGGGGTGCGTGGAATAAATTCACTTGATGTTTCGCTCTTCTGGCAGATGAGATAGAGCCACTGTAGAATATGAAGCTCATTTTCATTCCTCAACACTCACATACATGTATTCGCTGTATTCGCTGCACGTAGAGGGGAGGAAGGAGAGGATTGAGAGAATAAAGGGAGAGGGATGGGGGGATTTCGAAGTCGACCGAGTCGATATTTCATATGTATTGTCGCATTCCGAACATTGTATAAATACCGTTTATAATATTAATTGCGACTTCTATTCCTTCTATATATTCAAACGTAAATTGATTCAACAAGGAAATTGTTTCTCAGTTTTGAATAAATCAAGTGGAAAATCTAGTTCAAAAGCATATGCTTTGAAGTTTCGCACCCATAATGCATTTTGAAATGAAAAAATGGAATAAATTTTATTGATTTATATGGATCCTGTCATACAAAATGTTATCGTCTGCTTAATCGTAGCCTGAAACATAACATAATTAATTTTATCATCCTAAAGATAATTCCATAATCACCGAGCAGAAGAAGTATCAATTGGCTATTCCCTTCCATTCGTCCCTCGATGGAAGATGTTTAAAAGGAAGCTGGGAAGGATGAAAAGTTTGATAAAATTGTAATAAGGGAGGGAAGAAACTGAGAGACTAATGAAGAAAGAATATTGCAAAGTGTTGATTTGCACCAAGCAAGATCTATTTTGATCGAGAATCAATTTGACAATGTGATCAGCTGATTCATAATATTTGATACTGGTTGGTTCAACCCGACATAAGATGAGTGAAACAGAGTGAAGAGAAGGGTGAGAAGAAGAAAGAACAAAGCGTACAAAAGAGAGAAAAGCAACAAAGAAGGAGAAAAAGGACGAAAAGGGAGGTAGTAGTGAAGAAGAAGAAGAAGGGAAGAAGAAGAAGAAAAAGGAGAGAAAGAGGGAGGAGGAGGAGTAGAAGGAGGAGGAGGAGGAGGAGTAGGAGTAGGAGGAGGAAGAGAAAGAGGAGGAGGAGGAAGAGGAGGAGGAGGAAGGAACAAGAAGAAGAAGAAGAAGAAGAAGAAAAAGAAGAAGGAAAAAGAAAAAGGAAGAAGGATGAGGAGGAGATGAAGGAGAAGTGAAGAAGGAAGAGTGCACAACTGGAGCGGTAGGTGAGTGACCGAAGAGGAGGAAGAAGAGGAAGAAGAAGAAGGGAAGAAGAAGAGGAAGGATGACGAAAGAAGAAGAAAAACAAGGAAAAGAAGAAGGAGGAGGAGGAGGAGGAGGAGGAGGAGGAGGAGGAGGAGGAGGAGGAGGAGGAGGAGGAGGAGGAAGAGGAAGGAACAAGAAGAAGAAAAAGAAGATAAAGAAGAAGAACAAGAAGAAAAGAAGAAGGAAAAGAAAAGAAAAGGAGAAGAAGAAGGATAAGGAAGAGGAGGAGGAGGAGAAGGAGTAGTGAAGAAGGAAGAGTGCAAAACTGGAGCGGTAGGTGAGTGACCGAAGAGGAGGAAGAGAAGAGGAAGAAGAGGAAGAAGAAGAGGAAGGATGAGGGAAGAAGAAGAAAGACAAGGAAAAGAAGGAGGAGGAGGAGGAGGAGGAAGAGGAGGAGGAGGAGGGAGGAGGAGGAGAGGAGGAGGAGGAGGAGGAAGAGGAGGAGGAAGGAACAAGAAGAAGAAAAAGAAGAAGGGAAAAGAAAAAGAAAGAGGAGAAGAAGAAGGATGAGGATGAGGATGAGGAGGAGGAGAAGGAAGAGTGCAAAACTGGAGCGGTAGGTGAGTGACCGGGTGGAGGTGAAAGCGCGTGCCCCGTGAGAGGTCTCTGTGACTGTGGCAGCGGTGTTGCGTCACCAATGGCAATGCCAATTGTTTCCTTATTGCTGTTGCTGCTCACTCCGCTCGCCCAGCTACCAAACACCTCACTGCCTCAAGTCTCATCTATGAATTTAAGAAATCTATTCAGGTCCGATAGATATAAACGATTTTATTGATTGAAAAATTAACATTCGAAAATTCAATTTGAACAGAGAAATTTGGTATAAAAAACAGAGAGTGTTTTGAAGAGTATTCTGAACAATTTGGTATGATTTTTATTGAATTAGTAGATTTTAAGATTTTTAATTTTTTTCTCAATTTATTGTATCCAGGATAAAATTGTATTTTCTATTAGTTGTACGATCATGTGTTGAGTGTTTGTAGAGAAGGAATTGAAGAACCACCTCGTAATGTGGAATTGAAAGAACCATATTGTGAAAGAAATGAAGCAGAGGTTAAAATAAGATAAGAGGAAATTGATGAGGAAAACAATAAATTAATAAAGAGGAAATACTAATAAGAGAGTGGAAGAAAAGAGGGCAGAAGAGAAGGAAGATAAGCAGAGATTAGAGGAAGAAATAAAACGATAGAGGAAAAAAATAAAAAGATAGAGGAAAAATAAAACGATGAAAAGAGATCATCGTTGAATAAAAATAAACAGAAGAAATAAATAAATAAAATAAACAGAGAAAATTATCTCTAATGAGATCATCGTTGAATAAAAATAAACAGAAGAAATTAGAGAGAAAGTATAGAATGAAATTTAGAAGAGAAATAGAACAGAAATATTCAGAAAAAAATAGCAGGATAAATAATAGGATAATAGGATAAAAATAATATGGGAAAGGAAAGAAAGATAGGATAAAGAAAAAAGTCAGAGAGTATTAAGTGGAATAACATCGAAAAAGTGGAATAGGATGAATATTAGCAAAGGATAAAGTTCTGGTAACTGGATATATTGAAGTTTATAACATTTTCTCCAGGTCGATTGATTTATACAATTTTTAGGAATTGAAAAATTGAAATTGAAGTCGGGCGCATTAAAAAGATCATTCTGAACAATTTGGTATAATTTTTATGTTCACGAATTAAAAATAGATTCTGAAATAGTGAACCATAACAGCTTGAACACTTACTATTCTCTTCAAGTATTGTGGAAATGAAAATTATTGTAATTGGGGAAAAATGTATGAATACTTTAATGCTAGATGCACGGGGCAGTGTAGGCTTTCCGCATTCATGATAGAACAGGTTCCGGTCTGCTGTGCTAAAAGCAGGATACTCACCACTCCATAAGTCTCTAAATACAGTAATCTAGACTCCAAAATCTACACATTCAGAGTACATAAATGATGAAAATGAATTAGGGATTGAAAATTTTTCATCCCTGACAACAAAGAATTAGATAGAGATTAATGATTTTGGATACTAATTCAAAAGTAGAATTTTACTTTATTCTTTAATGACTTCATAGAATTTAGAATTTTACTTTCGTTATGGACACGAATATAGCATTCATAAATAATAATTATGTATCATCGTAAATTTTATTTTTTGATAATTCAACAAGAGTCTCGTCAAATGAATAGGAAAACTCAATACAAGACTTCATTGAAGGTGAAAATTATTCGATTTGTCAATAATATTTTTATTTTCCTTTTCAAATTTTCAATTCTTTGAAATTATTGATTCATTGAGCAAGATATTATTGGTAAAAGCAAAATGTTCATATCACTTAATCAATTTCGGCTATCTCAACTAATTTCGACTGTTAGCCCACAAGGATATGATTTTTGAGCGGGAAGCCTCTTGTTTTTCCGATCTATTGGGAAAATTTTCACATAAAAAAACATGGATACAATAGAAACTTTTTGTTCATAGTTCAAAAACTGGTCTAGAAAAAATTAGCAAACCCATGATTTGTGTTTATTCAAATTCACACACTCTTGATTATCTTCGTTTACAATAAAATTTGATCATGAGTAATTCAATTATTAATTAAATAATTTCCATCTTGAATTAAATTTTTTGTTAAATATCTTTTCTTACTAAGTTATTCAGTAATTTACAAATAATACTTAATGGTAAGGTTCAACAGGCTTAAGCCCAAAACTGTTCCTTTTCCAAAATAATACAGTCCAAATCCTGTATTCTTGTATAGCAGGATCCTTTTAATTTGTCAGAAAACATATGTTTTACTCGGCCACCAGTACAATACTTAACCTACAAATGCTGAATCTCACAGATTATTGAAAAGGTCTTTAAAAAAGTTATTTTTTGAAAGGTCTTCTTTAAATAGGTCTTTTAAAGACTTTAAAGGTCTTTAAGACTTTAAAGCCTTCTGATTATTCTGTTGAAATCACTGTTTAATTATTACCGAAACAGCTGATTTCTGACAAGTTAAAAGGATCGTGCTATACCACCATGTGTTCGTTACATCTGCAATATTATGAATAAATGAATACTATCCTGTATAGCTCAATCTCTTGTAAATATAATTTAGTATGAAAAAGATTAGCGAATTCTCAATTCCGATCAATTTTGTTCATTCGAACCAACAGGTTATTGACCCACAGTTGCTTGTGGGTCACTGAGAACCTGCTAATAAATCAACGATTACCATCAATGAATTGACATAACACTTCATGCAAGTAAGCAAGCATGTATCAGGTGAACATGTATGCTTGCTTGCACACAGTCAACATTGAGAGGGCGAAGGGAGAGGCCACAGGTAGGGAGGGATCAGGAAGACAAGGCAAACCAGTCGTCCCGACATTATTCGCGGTTATCCACGGTTACTGGCTGACTGAATTGTGTATTTGGGTACAGAGTTGCAACGCTAAAACTTCGGTCATTGACCCTAGCTGTTACCTCACCTGGTAAAGACGCCAAACCGAGTCACAGAGCTCTCACTTTCATCCAGGTACAGACACCAACAAAACCTCCTCTCCTCACCACTCTTCCTCTCACTCTCTTGTCTTTGTACTCTCTCACTCTATCGTCACTCTCTCTTTCTACATCTCCTCCTTACTCCGATAGCCAACCAAAAAGGTTCAACCGCAACATACCATAAAAAGTGGTTGAACGAGTTAGTAATAATATGAATGCACTGGTATGCCACCACCGATTTAAGGAATTGTATGAAATTAGTTTCAAATTCTAGGTTCAGGTTGTTATGATGGACTTAAAAAAACCACTCGAACACAGTTATACAACACACTATCCTTTGAAAGTTGTTTATTGTTTGTCCTACAAATTAAACTTTTCTCCAAGATTTCAGGTTATGGATCGACTTAAGACCTATTGTGGTGGCATTGATTCAAATGATAAAAGCCGTTTACCCTCCAGCTCTAGCCTATGCTAATATTTTTCCAAAATCAAACATGCTAGGATATATCTCAATGCCAATGTGTTGGCAATTGTCCAATAAATCTCCAATGTGTTTAAAATAATTGAATACTTATGATGAAGAATATAAAAAATATAGAATATAAAAATATTTTTCGATCGTGACTCCATAATCTTCTCTTTCTCCTTCATTATTTATCTCTTTTATATATTTTTTTCATTGTTTTCTATTTATTTTATTTTTAATTATTTCTCATTATTTATCATTTCTGTTTCATTATTCTCACTCCTATAGAAAACGAACCAAAGTAAAATTTACTTTGTAAATCGAACGAAAGGGAACGTTCTAAATCATTACTATTTGTCGTCATGAAGCGTAATTTTATTTAAAGCCGAGCAATTTTCCGGGTCGATTAGCTGACGGTCTAGTTATAGAACAAGAGTAACTGTTGATGAGAGGAGGCGTGTGGGGGGGGGGTAGGTGGAAACTTCACTGCACTTTGTGCCAGTTTCGAATTGCATGCTGCACACAAATGCAACCACAACGGTGCAATGCAATTTAGTGCAGCGGGTAAGAACAGCTTTACCTCTTTCCCCCTCAGAACCATCCCCCGCCCCTCACCCCCTCCCGATAGTAAAATAACATCTAGCGTGCGGAGCCAGAACAGCCTCTCAACAATTCGATCTAGAATGCAGTGTATAACAGGCACTCCACAACTGCATAACTTTACTAGCCTGTTACATGTTTAAACTATTTAACGACAGAAAAACTATTATCTAAATAAATGAGAGTTTCAACAGTGCTGTTAGAGAAAAAACTATTGAAAAACGTTTACTCACTAGCACATTTCTATTACTGTTTGAATGAATTCGTAGGCTGGTGGGCGTGAGATCCTATTCAGAGTAAATGAGATTTTTACTAGCAATATCATTTTGTCTTTGCATTTCCTTATGATCAAAATATTATTGATCTTATTGACAATTCATGCGTCGCTGAAAAGCTTCGTAATTTCGTTTTATTTATGATCAAAATATTATTATTGTTGTTATTGATAATTCTTGCTGCGCTAAAAAGCTTGGTAATTTTGTTTCTTCATCATTTCTCTTTTTACGAATTGTATGAACAATTGTTTGAACAAATCATGTGGAATTAAGAAATCTGATCATTTGAGACATTTTTGATTCAATTAATGTAATACTGATTGTAATTTGAAGAATAGATTCGAAATAATGCAGTCAATTCGTGCAGGAACCAGGAACGTAAATTACTTTGAAAATGATGGCTTTTCTTTGAAAAACTCCAAACATCTTCTCTTTCTGAATAAAGAACATAATGAGACCGATTAGCTCTCTTTCGAAGAACATTTTTTATATAATACATAAAACAAATTTGGTCCTACAATTGATAACATAAATATTTTCATATGGAAATAATGTATTTAATTGATCGATCTCAGCATCATGGGAATATTTATCATCAAAATACCATAATTTAGCTGAACAAGACACTATCAATCTTTTAAGACCGCTCTCGGATGGGTGACCGAAAAAATTGTGCAATTAGGCGAGGTGGAACCTACCCGTAAGGGTCTCCCCACCGATAAAAAGCCATACGATAAAAAAAATTAATTCGATAGCGGAGATCATTATCCACTTATCTGATCTGAGTAATAAATCATAAAGATTACTCCACTAAGATCATTTTCCGAACTTTTAATCAATCAATTTTGCTACCAAAAACTACACACTTACAATGAATAGAAGGATCAGATTTGAAAAATATGTATACAGAAAAACATGGAAATTTATCAGGACTATTTGGATTGTAACATCAGGACTAATTATTATGTTTTTAATTATTATTTAAAATCATAAAGTAATGTAAAGGAATAATGATAAAATCTTATTATTATTATTTTAAATCATAAATACTTAGGCTAGGCGTACACCGGTCAGTCAAGACAAGACAAGACGACATTAGTCACGTTTAGTCACAGTAATTCACATAGCTGCTTATGAAGCAGCACACCGATGCAATGACTAATCGGTGTGTGTTGCTTCATAAGCAGCTATGTGAATTACTGTGACTAAACGTGACTAATGTCGTCTTGTCTTGTCTTGACTAACCGGTGTACGCCTAGCCTTAGATTCCCCGAACTTCCGATCAATCAATCTATTCTACTAAAAAATACTCACATACATACTCACATAAATACATACTTACATACATGTACAATGACCAGAACAATCGGATTTGAAAAATGATACAGAAAAACATGGAAATTTATCAGGACTATTTGGATTATAACATCAGGACTTATTA
Organism: Laodelphax striatellus; assembly: GCA_017141395.1. NCBI lineage: Eukaryota > Metazoa > Arthropoda > Insecta > Hemiptera > Delphacidae > Laodelphax > Laodelphax striatellus. Next base: position 4,195,350 of record CM029536.1, on the reverse strand, counting down.
TTATGTTTCAAGTACTATTTAAAATCATTAAGTAATGTAAAGGAATAATAATAAAATCTTATTATTATTTCAAATCATAAATACTTATAGTCTAATCATTAGATTTCACCATTATCCCATTCTTCTAATTACGCTTCTTGCAATATTTTTCAACATCATCCAATTTTTCACATGTAAAAGGATTATAACATCAGGACTTATTAATATGTTTTTAAGTACATAATTATTTAAAATCATAAAGTAATGTAAAGGAATAATAATAAAATCTTATTATTATTTCAAATCATAAATACTTATAGTCTGAGCATCAGGTTTCACCATTATCCCATTCTTCTAATTACGCTTCTTCCAATATTTTTCAGCATCATCCAATTTTTCACTTGTAAAAGGAAGAGTATTCCTACTACTGTGTTATTTGTAGTATTATTTGAGTACTGTTTCGATATTATTTGAGTACTGTTTTAATATTATTTGAGTACTGTTATCTAAGGTGAGTTGGTCGCAAACGCAAAAAAGAACAGCACCAGGAATAGCATGACATGCCATGGCAGGGCATGAAGAATGTAAGTGACCCCAGAGCCCAGAGCTCTTGACTTTGGCGGTTGCGTTCTAGCAGCGCTGTGCGACCCACAGACTGGATGGTTGCGTAACTGACAGCCGCGCGCGAGAGAGAAACTTACGAGAGAAAGAGAGAGACTCACAACTGCCAAATGAGAGGCGAAAAAGAGAACAACAACGGCCAAATGAGAGGACGAGAGAGAGAGGGAAACAGCTGCCAGACGAGAGGGAAAGAAACAACTGCCAAATGAGAGGACGAGTGAGAGTGAAAGAGTAGATAAAATGAGTGGGAAGGGGAAGAGGGAGAAGCGAGCCTAGGCGAACCGTAAGTAGGTCAGTAGTCTTGACTTTCACTAGGTCACCGACCCCTATTGCTAGCTTTTGCGCCGCGCCGCGTCGCTTCTCTCTCATCACACCAATGGAGTGACGCCTGGCGTCGGTGTTAAATCTGAACGATGCCTCTACTCGTAGTTTCATAGTTTGTGCGCAAAAATTATGTGAATCATCTTTGAAAATGCAAGCGTGCACATATATCTGTGCTAACGGTGTTTGTTTATCTAATAATAGAAAGAGTAATAATATTGCAGTAAGTGTCCACGTGTGTCAGAAATGGGGTTGGAGACTTATATCACAGACAACACTATAGTATAGTATAGTATAGTGTCTTGTATAGTTAGTCTATGCTTATATGAAGAGGGGAAGCTTAATTATTTGAACGAGATTCAGATTCGAATGTGGAAATAGATTTGTTAGAATGGTTGAAACAGTTTCTGAGATAAAAATATTATGTTGAATAGGGTACAAGAAATTGTTTGTATTCAGAATGGAGCAAATTACAATTTCATTTGTTTTGGGATACAAATGAAAAACAATCTAATACAGGGTCATAAAAATTGGATGTAATTACACGGAGTTGGATGAAACTAAAGAGAAACTCATCTTCACCACACATTCTCCAAAATGTATTTTTTTGCTGTTGTGTTACCCTTGTAAGCTTATGGTTTTGGTGTGAGATGAAATAGCTGATATGTTGATAAATTAAAAGAAATAATAAATCAGTACGGCAATATCAAATCAAAGTACGGATCAATCAAATTTACAAAAATTATTTCGGATAAAAATCATTTTGATTAGATAACTATTGAATTGAAAAGCATGAAGAAATAAAAAATTAAACATACGATGACTAAATAAAAAGTCTTGATCAAATCATTTTATTCGAATTTTTTACATTGAATTTTGTAAATTTAATTTTGAAACTTGTAGTTTTGTAATTTAGAAGAAATCTTCCTTTCAGTTAACACGAGTATGAGAAATCTAAACTTTTCGACTTCACTTTGTCCATGACCCATTGTATTCACTTTGGACAAACCAGTGGACAAATGGATTCTTAATCACGTGGGAGCACACCCTGTTTTTATTATTCAAAAGAGTGTATTAAAAACTATATTTTTTCAAAAGTTCAATTACCACCTATCATTGTTTGCCGTATATTATTCTGTTGACACGCGCCTCCTTATAGCAGTGAATCGGTCAAAAACAATTACATTTCCATTAAGGTGTCCAAAGTCAAAGGTTGAAGGTTCGGATGCAATTATAGACAGCATTATTAGGCACTTATCAGCTTAAATGAATTGTCTTTCTCCACATTGTGGGTTACTGAGTCAATCGAGCGTGAGAAAACCAAATCAACTTCTAAAAACGACTTGAATCGTGTCGATTTTTGATTGAATTCAATGAGATGCATAACTCAAGTTGACTTGAATCCTTGTTCTGAGATGATTGACAAAAATTATGGAAGATTGACAATAATGGTCTGTTTACTACATACATTACTCCAACAATATGTGTGAAGAAGACATGTTAAATAAGTATTGTGAAAATTTATGAGTTTCACAAAAGAATACAGAAGGGAAGACCAGTTGTAACAAATCTGCGAGGAATAATTGAATAAAACATTTGAAGTCATCAAGAAAGAGAGCAAAACATTCATTAAAAGTGAGGAGAAAATATTAAAAGCACAAAAACAGAAATTTATCTATTGGAAGTTATGAAAAAAGCAAGAACGGCGGAAAAGTTCAAGAAAGGAGAGAGAATTGTAAAATCAAGAAAAAGAAGAATTAAAAATCATTATACAGAAGAGATTCACAAAAAATTTATAGCATCAGAAAAGTTTAGAGTAAGAGGCGAGGAGAAAATAAAACACTACTAAATAAGGAAAGCATCATAAACAAAATGGATTATTATTAAGCTTATGGCTATTTTTGGCGGAGATACCCTTTCGGGTGTTCCGCCTCGCCGAATCACCCAATTTTCCCTAACGGGAAATATAAAAAACATAACTTATAGATTGAAAATGGATGAAAACTAATCATAGGATGAGACTATGAATGCTGAAGAGTATTTTGAAAAATAATTTTAGTAATCAACATTTGACAAGGTGAACTACCACCACAAAATAGTTTCGAGAAAGAATTATTTCAGTCTAGCAAAAAATGCAAAGTGCACGGCTTTAAACGGGTTTCTTGTTGATGAGAAATAGATGAGGACTAGCAGCTGCAGGCATGAATAACTTATCGGAATTGATGTGGCCCCAAATGCAGATTTTCGTTAATCATTATCATCACTTAAAAGTTTCCGTTTTTTGATGCAGTTTATACAAAAGGGGCCGATAACATCATCATTATCATCATCCATTCTTTATCTTCTCCTCCCTCACAGCCACTCCTGTTTATCTACTATTCGTTTCTCTCTTCTATCATTTCTCTTCCACCCACTAATTTTTCATCCCTATCTTGATTCCTATCTATGAAATCATTTTTCATCCACCCTTCTATTCTATTCATGAATTCATTTCCTTTTTCAGTCCTATTTTGTCTTCTCCTCTTTACTCTATTCCTCCTCCATACGATTTCTTTTCCTTGTCCTTGGTATATTGTTTACACTTCTTTTTTAACTATTCCAGTCTCCTTTCCACTCAATTCTTCCATGTGTATTTCTTCCATGTTTGCTTCTATGTCTTGAATTGATTGTTCCCATCCCTCTACAATTTCTTTGAATGTTATCTTTTCTTCTTGTTGTTAATACAAATTTCTCCTTTTCCCACTTCCTCCTTTCCCAAGTTGACTTCTTTCGTGTACTCCTCTTCCAGTTCTGTATCTCCCTTGACTTTTCCTTTTTTCCTATTCATCTTTGAGACCGAGAAAATAATATTTTATTTATGCAAAAATTCAGTCAAAATAAATTCGTTATTCTCTCTTCTTTCTCCAGCTCTTTCTTCCTTCCTCCTATCTTCTTCCTCCATTCATTTTTATACAAGCATCCAGTTCTCCTTCTTCTTCTTCTTCCTCTTCTTTTCCTTCACCTCCTTCTTCACCTTCTTCTTTCTCTTCTTCTTCCTCTTCTTCCTCCTCCTCCTCCTTCTACTTCATCATCATCTTCTTCTTTTTCTTCTACTTCTTCTTATTCTTCTCCTTTTTCTTCCTCTTCTTCTCGTCCTTCTCCACCTCCTTCTTCTTCTTCTTCTCCTTCTTCCTCTTCTTCCTCTTCTTCTTCACCTTCATCTTCTTCTTCTTCTTTCTTTTTCTTCATCTTCTCCTTCTCCTCCTTCATCATCTTCCTCTTCTTCTCCTTCTTCTTCTTCTTCTTCTTCTTCTTCTTCTTCTTCTTCTTCTTCTTCTTCTTCTTCTTCTCCCTCTTCTTCCTCTTCTTCATTTTCTTCTTCTTATCCTCCTTTTTTCTTCATTCCTTTTTCTCCTACATGTATTCTTCTTCCTTCCACCTTCTCCTTCACCTTTTCTTCCCTCTCTTCTTCCCTCATCCTTCTACATTCCCTTTTCATCATAATCTTCATCCCCAACATCCACATCAACATTAGCTGTACAACATTCTAATCTTCATCATAACACACAGAATGTATCAACACTATCTTCATTGCAGCCATGCTCGGCTGGAGAGGCCAGGAGACCGCAGCAGGTAATAGGCGCAGGCGCACACAGGCTATTAAAAGATAACTTCTCGTTTTCATTATTTATGTAATCGAAACTGCCGGGTTCGGTGACCGGTTGCAGTGCAGTTCACCTGTTGTAGCCCGGCCTGGAAGGTCATTGACCCCGGCCAGGGGCGCTGCTTCACTTTTCCGCGGTTTCCGCAACTCCAGCTGATAGTGCACTCGCTCAGACGTTACATAACCTGCAAATCTGCCATATTACTTCAATATGGCTGTTTTGTAGTGAAATGAAAAGTGATAGCATTGACAATAAATCTACTACTTAGATTAAATATCTTTATAATATTATAAATTAAATTAGGGCCGGTTCATGAGCTCGGGATTTAGCCAAGTCTTAGACTAAAACGGGTGGCTACCGTAGCATCGACAAACGTTTGTCTCGACAGGTTAGTGGGTTAGCAGCATAGAGAGCCCTCAGTACACAGTGTCGATGCTAACGTTTGTCGATGCTACGGTGGCCACCCGTTTTAGTCTAGGACTTAGCTAAATCCCGAGCTCATGAACCAGCCCTTATTGTCTTTGGTGATGACATCCAATAATAATTATTATGAACCGTGATTTAAACCTGTTAAAAATTTGTTATAAACAATACCAATCTCCCAGTATTAAGTCCATAGACATAACAACAAAAGTAGCAGTTTAACTTTTGACACTGTCTAGTGAGATGTTGTGATTTTTGTTTGTCAATGGCTCAACAGCCCTATGTGGGCTTAGGCCTACCAGCTGGTTGCCAGTTTCACATCCACTTGACTGAATGAGCAGAGGTGAATGATGATCATTAATCAGAAAAGATGTAACGTGTGGTTAGCTGTCGTTAGCACATTGACATCTCAACCATAATCTAGTCTTCGCTATATAGTGCAATGCAACAATTTAATATGCTGTGATATTGTGAT